>JAHDVE020011024.1:0-82060 GCA_022606495.2 Halesus radiatus
TTCTATCTTCTTTTCTCTTATGGTCAGACATATGTTTCAGAAAGAGGAAACACCAGCTTTCTCTTTACATGATATTTTATTGTCGAGACCCAAATAAAATTATATAACATATGCATTATTTATGCTACGTAAATGAATTCATCTAAGGTAAGTGACAATAATAATAATAATAATAATCGGATGACTTGTATAGCGCCGTTTTTGTGAAAAATCACCTCAAGGGCGCTGTGCAAATATTTCTTAACTAGTTATGTACAAACACATACAGAAAAACATACTTACCTAGCAGGTCGCTTCAGATGAACACAGTTTTATTAGAAAATTTAAGTATAGAGATGAGTTTTACTGTTGGGTTATAATTACCAGATTTTCTTAACAATATTGTTATTTTGACCATTCCTTCGGCATCACAACAAAAACATACCTCTGATTTGAAATTCTTTTGAAGTCACCATAAAAAAAAACTGATTTTAATAGTCGGCCCAGCGCAACGTGTAGATAGAGTTTAAGGTGTCGACCGAACAATAAAAACGCCGAAATTCCATTATGTAAGTGTGCTACACACAACCGAGTATGCACCGAATGAATATACGCGAGGCGCGTGTGTGTGTGCGGTTTTATTCATCGTCGCATGTATCAGTCGTTCATTTATAAGTTGAGACGAAAGTAACAACCACAAAATTTATTATTGTGCGGATTTTATAAATAATACTTATTTATTATTATTACTGTATTGGAACTTGTACTCATTACAACAAAACTATTATATTATTTTTATTTTATCAGCTCGGGTACATGTCAGAACACACGTATTTGCTATTTTACACACATCTGTTTTTACGATTAATTATTATTGCATTATAAAACTTTCTTTAAATATGTTCCAGCTGTAAAGCTACTTAACGAGTACACTTCATTATTTAAAATTAATATTATGCTCGAAAAAGAGAATTTTCAGAAAATTTTGTGTTCGGCGTTAGTTTCGCACTGCTAGGTCGACCTTTTAATGATTATCGTTTCATCTAATTAAACATGGAAGATTTCTGTGTGTGATGATTTAAGTTATGATATCTTATAATCTTTTTCTTACAACGCGCAATGAAATTATCTTCTATTACATTTTTTTTTTAAAATTTAAAGAGTTAATAACGACGGAAAAATTTGTTTTTTTCCATATCGTCAAAAACAACGAAGTTATGAGCTTTTGAAGCGAGCATTGGAAAAACGTATACACGTGACGTCACGAGTCATAATTCACAATTCGAATGGCAGTAACGGAAACTGCCGCGTGTATGATATCTATGGCCGCGCCAGTCATTTTATGAATAGTGATGTCAAACGCTTATCGGCTGGCTGGCGAGATTACCTATCAAAATTTTGTCAGCTTATATCTTCGGTACTATTCAATATTTTCTAAAAAATCAACTAGTCCTCTCTTAAAAATGCTCTAATTAATTTAACACATTTCTGAATAACACGAAATTCAGTTTTAGGAGACAACCTCATTGTAAAATAAGCACAATCGTGTTTTATTTGTTGCTTCTTGTTAATATTCCATAGACGCTGAAAATATGCATTTAATACGTTCCTTCTTTAAAAAATCTTTTATTGGATATAGCTTCCTTGATACCCATCTATGGTTTTCTTTAACATCCAACATAGCATGGTGAATTTAGGCACCATCTAAAAAATATTCTAAAACACTATTTTTTTTTAAATTTTTAATTATTATTTAAATTGAATATATTCTTTAGACTTTTATAAAAAGTCAATAGATTGGTTAAGCGGTTGCCCCGGATAGGCAGAGGACCTGGGTTCGAGTCCCAGATGCGACTGTAATCTTTTGATTTTCTGTCATTTTTTCCGCTTTCATATTTCATTTGGGTTATGTTGATATTATTTACTACGATGACTATTTTTTTAATTATTTGCTCACATCACTTTCGATGGACCTGTATGTCACATAGGCTTGTTGGTTATCACAGTGTGTGTATGCCATAAATTACACTTCTGTGTATTTTCTAAGTATTACGAGACGAATACACTAATAAAAAAAAAACTGCACACATTTTCGGCGATGCGTTAGAGCCAGCCTGAAAATCGGCGCACCTGTTAGTATGGCCGCGCTTTTAAATAATATTGTTATATATTCAAAAGAGTTTTGCCATAGATAAGAAAATTTATTAAATTCTAAGGATGGTCCTAATTGGTAGCAAAACTAATGGAAAAAAATTAAGGGCAAGAAACACTGAAGACACAAATCGATGGATACGTGTTCTGGTGTTCCTGAAGTAGGGTCATTTCTTACTTCGGTTGAAATTGATCAAACTTTTTCAAACATCGAACTTCTTTCTTTTGGACAGAAAATCAATGATTGACCTCTCTAGGGCTTGGGAGTTGAAAGGTCTTTTGTAAAATAGTGATATCAGTTCTCTATCAAATCAGTATAGATACATAGTGGAAGATACTCGCAGTATCGCCCTGACAAGGGAATTTATTCATTCTTTTATTATTTTAAAACTGTACATTTTTTAAAAATTTATGGCGTTTTTAAAGACATTTTATTAATACAACCAGTCGGTGGCTGAGTTGGCATCGCGTCTTGGTCTCACCCAGGCGTTGTGAGTTCAATTCCTCGGATGGCGAAGTCCTATATCAGGACGCAAGCAACATCTTCCACTTAGTGTGATGGTAGTAAGAGATTTTAAAATTTTGTCAGGTTATTCGTAACCGGTCTTGTAATTTGTCTTTCTTTTTAAAAAAAATCGTTATATGGTATATAAAATATATAAATAAATTTAAACAAGTGGGTTCATTTTATGCTAGCAGTAACAAAGTTGTATCAGGTATTCAGGTTATTCGGGTTATTACCCATCTTCCTCCTCCCCATATCTCTGCCCTATCCACACCATCAGAATTATGGCATACCCCAATTGGGGATGCCATAGTCCCATTGTCTCCGAATAGTTGGGAGCAATTGGAACTCTTTTGAAAAGAAGAATAATGTGAAGAAAAATAATTTTCTAGGACTTTTCTGTTCAGTGGGAGAGACACGACATAAAAATGATGGGTTTAAAATATTATTATACACGCATAATGCCTCGAGAAGACAGAAGCTGTTTTGTAAAATTTGTAGGTAGGGGAAAAGTGAGATGAAAGGGTGGCTTTTTATCTGTCATAATATATTTAATAAAGATATATGTAAAAACATTTTTTTGCAAAAAAGGGTACTTATAAAATTTGTAAAGCGAAAAATGTATTGACTCTATGTTTCAAAAAACGTCCAATTTTGGGTCTTCCATAAT
This sequence comes from Halesus radiatus, assembly GCA_022606495.2. Taxonomy (NCBI): domain Eukaryota; kingdom Metazoa; phylum Arthropoda; class Insecta; order Trichoptera; family Limnephilidae; genus Halesus; species Halesus radiatus. The sequence continues at coordinate 3,306 of JAHDVE020011024.1, forward strand.
CAGTGCGTAATGAAAGAGCCCCAAGTAGATGAATTATATAAAGCGTTATTTAAAATGATGGACCCAAATGCATACCGCTGTTTTTCCTGAATTATACATTATGTTCGAATGATATACATAGGAATTGAAGGAGGAGGTCCGAAAGTTTCAAATTCATCGACCAAGGATATCAATGTTCGAATCCCAGCGTTAGATTGCTCATTGTTGCGCAAATTACCACTAGAGTGGTCGTGCCGCTAAGCAGCTATTTCACGCCAGCAGTGAGTAAAATGGCTACTATGCAGCACAAGGTTTTCTGAGTTCGTGAGTTCTGTAAATCTGAGTCGGCAACTGTAGTGTAGCGTACGTTTCGTCTCCGTTTTAACATTGAACCTCCAACTAGAAAGAGCATTTGCCGAAGAACTAACTAACTATCCATCACGCCGTTTCTCCGCATGGGTAGGCAGAGAGGACGGACCGCCAAACAGCTCAGTCTCGGCTCACACTCCTTGCTTCATTCGCATTCATACATTGGTTCATGCATATCCTTCTGTTTTTCTGATCAACTATTTCGTTCAACTTGATTGTGCCGTGTCTTCCTCCGGCGTCCCCAAATTCTACCGTTTACATTCAGGTCATGTATTTTTCCTACACTCCTTTCTTCGTTCATCCGCTCAACATTCCTAAACCATCTAAGCGTAATCTAAGTATGAAATGATAAGAGTTTCTTCAATAAATGCAAATTCACTTTGTGGCATCATTTTTATGTAAATAATAAATTAATAAAAAAATTGAATCCACTATTTTAATAAATATATATATATATATACATGTTTCAAAACCAATGGTTTCTTTTTCAGGATACAATTATGTTGAAAATAGAAGGCATTGGTTTTTTTAACGTGTAGAGTCAAAATATATTTTTATTGTTTAATTAATATAAGTTTCTTAAAAACGCTTATTTAGATAATATAAAAAATAAAAATAAACGAATTAACGAGTAAACAAATTATAATTTTTTTTTTTCATTAACCTATTACCTAGTGGTAATTGATACAACTAAAGTTGTAAAGCCCCTTAGTGCCACAGGATTCATGGGTCCACTAACTACATAATTTTAAAATTTCAACCGGTTCACATAAGATTTTTTTTTAGCTTCCTTTGAAGACTTTGCCTTTATTATATTTAATTTAATTTTAGGACTTCATTAATGTCACCCGGCCCTTTCATATTTTTTTAATAACCTTAAAATAGTGAATACCGTAGGCAAACCAAAAATATATGCTACATGCAGTTGTGTGAAAAACAATATTCTCACTCGGCACTTAAACTCAGCAGAAATTTACTTTATGACCAGTAAAACAAATAAAGAGACAATCTTCAAACGCAACCAAAACTACAATAAAAACTCCAAATAGTTTCACATCCGTCTCGTTTTTGTGTACTCGTATCAACCGACTAGACGTAATTTTCTTTTCGCATTATACTCATCGACCATTAGTGTTAGTAACAGTCCATTACGTATACGTATATTACACACGTGAATATAATCGTGTTGGTGTGGGTCCACTAACTGAGAGACAAGGACCGCGTGACCTCCGCCGAACATTTTTTGACAGCTGAAAAAATCGCTTCTAATGTTTCCATAGCGAAAAAAACGCGACTGGCCGGGTACCTACCTAGGCGCTGCGTGCAAAAACCGCATCGAGTTTTTTCGTTAAAAAAAGCACTGGCCGGAAACATCGCTGATTCCATTGCAGTTTTGATGTGCACCACAAAGAATATGGGAGAAATCTTGACCAAATCTGAATTACTAATTCAAGACCGATAGTAGGTGAGTGTTCTAATGCGTCAGGTTCCCATCCAGGAGTTTGTGGTGGGTTAAATTCACCTGCTAGCTATGTATGCCTTCTATCATTGCACAAGCAACATCTTCCGCTTTTAATGATGGCAGTAGGAATTATTCAAATATTGTTAGGTAATTCGTAACCTGGGAATGCTTGTCTTTCTTTTTAGAGAAAAAAATGTGAACCGTGAACAAATAATGGGAACCGCTTTTCGAGTATTCCGATTGCGCATCGGGGTGCTAGTGTTCAAAATAACTTCACGAAAAACAGAGACATTATTTATCAATTATAATTGTTTAATTGTAATAGCGGAATCTGTCAAATGAATTAACCAATTTTGTAAGGAGACAAAGAGGTTTTTTTTTCAAGAAAGTGTCTACACCTCTAAACGAGATATTGCCGCCGAACTGAGCAATATGGTACACTTGAAATTTATAGAGGGTCAGATGTTGTGTTCAATTATTTAGGTATAACTGGTGTTTTCATGTCTAGTTTTCGTACCTTCAAACTTCAGTTCGGACATAGCACCTTTATCGTTAAATAACACAGGTCATGCAATACACGCCAAATACAGCATTTGTTTGTTCTCTCCAGATGTCGAACCGCTGTATTTGAGGGTAGTTATAGCTTTTCCCCGACAAAACTTTGGAATGAAATACCACTATTTATTCGAGAATGGTTGCTGCGGACAAAATCGTTGATAAATAATGAAATGGATACTTGTGTTAGTTAATTTGGTAAAAATGTTAGTAATTTTTTTTTGTATTTCTAGAGATAATATAGTTTTTTATTGCTTCATTTTATTTTATGTATTTTAGTGTTGATTTTATATAACTTTAACTTCTTATAAATTCTTTAAGTACGGCAGAAAAGCAGCTGCACTACGCGCTCCGGAATGTATAGCTCAGAAATGACTTTTTGTAAAATACTAACTATATTTATTATATGTTAAAATAAAATATGTGAAAGAACAATTTGTTGACAAATAAATGTTTTTTAGTATTGTTATTGTAGCAATTGGAGGATTTTGATAATCGATAAATTAGAGAGGCAGGAAATAAAATGTTAATTTTTGAACATGTAAAAGCGTGCGTTCAAAAAAATGTTAAAAGAAACTGAATACCCTGGGAAGAAAATCTTAAACATCAATGTTTTCCAAATTTTTTTTCTGTTGTTAGTCTATGGATACATGCAACTGTGCTAGTTAAACATTTAAAAAAAGATCGTGTAACCTTAAAAAATATGGTACTTTTCTAAAAAAACAACAATTGTCCATAAAAGTGTGTTTGAAAACCCGCAAATGTCCATCAGTTAATTTTTTACCGCTGCGTGGCGCTATAATCACTTGTTTGACGTTTGTAAAATTGTTACTTTTATTCCCCCTTTCATCATAGTAAATTCTTCAAATTTTCAAAAAAAGAACAGCACAGGTCCAAAAATCTTTTGTAAAAACAGCGAATGTCACGTTGATTTTTTTAAATTAATATTTCATTACACATACATACATAACTAATAATAATATTTGCTAAATCTATTCAGTGCACATAAGGTTAAACTACGATTTTTTTTAATATTTTTAAATGTTTAAAAAAAAATTAAACATAGTAGTACCATTGCGGTATTCAGTTTTAATTCTCTCTTGAAAAATAATCATTCTGTGACATTTGAGGTTCTCTTCTCCAGATCTTTATGAAAGTGAAATAATAAATGAAATAAAAGCATTCCAGTAATTAGAAAAACAATTATCGATTAATTAATATACCATTAGGAAAGAAAGTGACCGCAAAAAATAACGTTTCGGAATAAAAAAAAAATTATTAATAAATTTTTGATACGTACATTTATTGTATAAACATACAAAAGTTATAAAAACAGTTTTTTTTTGCTTTATAAATAGTACTGAAAAAAAAATTTAGAAAGAAAGTAAATATTTTTTTTTTAATTTAAAAACCCACCTTCTCAACGGAATCACTTTTCACACTATTTCCAGTACCAGATGTTGAATATATATTTAAGTAAGTTTCTATTATAAAAATGTGTAATCTTAAGAAAATCAGGAATATTACACACTTATGAGAAATAGAAATCAATTTATAAGACCTAATTTTAAAACAACTCAAATGCAAAATCATTATATTTATCAAGCCATAAAAACTTGCAATAACCTCCCCATTGAATTGCGCTGCATTAATGACCAATCAGAACAAATAAATAAAATTAAGCTCCTCTTTAAAAAAAATTATATACGTGATCTCTTAAAAACCATTTTATAAATAGAAGCAATTTAAATATTATGAACTTACTAAATTTAAAATCATGGCTCCCTTATCAGACACAAGAACTTCCATTTTCTGATAAGGTCTACACGACCATGAATAGTTTTTTTTATTTTTTTGTAAAATACTTGTAATGCAACTTACAAGAAATAAAAATAAAACAAATAAAAAAATTAATTATATAATTGAAAATACACTTTGTATATACCACTTTACTTAAAATATATAAATATTTCTACATGTTTCGATAGCAATGCTATCATCTTCAGGAATAAATGAATACTAAAAAATAATTTCAAGTATAGAAAAATGATAAAAAATTTAAACAATAATTTAAGAATATACAAAATATGAGCATAAACAAAAATGATGATAGCATTGCTATCGAAACATGTAGAAATATTTATATATTTTAAGTAAAGTGGTATATACAAAGTGTATTTTCAATTATATAATTAATAATGATGCCACAAAGTTATCAATCATTTGAATAAATTATAAAAAAATTAATACTCGTATATATATGTATTCTTTTACATATTAAGCGATCTTTTACAGAAGGTTCTTAGGAAATAACAGTACAGATTGTAAAAATTAAAGTATCGTATCCAAGAACTAATGCCTAACTGTGTATTATGAAAGTGATAGTTAAAAGGTGTGATGAACTGGTGTAGTGACCCAATACACCAAAATATAATTTGTCATTATACAAATAATAAGATAAGTAAAAATCAGAAGGCCATTAATCGCCTAAAGAGCTGTTAGCCTTTCCTTTGAAGGTTAGCCAATAATCCTCCAAGATTCGTTATCAATTTGCTTTCGAACTAGTAAAAACTCAAAAAGGTAGACAAATAAAATTCATATCTCATGCTAGATTTATTCTGTGTTGCTGTAGATGTGTATATAGTATTTTTTTTTATATATTTTACCTTTACAATTCGGGCTACCGTTTGAAGTATTTGATAGATCCGATTTATTTATTTCAGCACGTGTAAAAGCAGTCCGTAAAATAGTTTCAGTAGAATGCTAACTTAATCGATGTAATTAAACATTAACGCGGCTCGGTTTAGTGTTATGGCCTGATAAGGTTGACATTTACTCTCAATACGTAATTAAGACAATAAATATTAATTAACTTGCTATCTATTGTCGGATTGCTTAAATTGTGAAAACATAACGCGATTCATTTTGTATGTTTTTTAATCATTTTGGCATTTCGCACGATAACTAATATAAATATTTTATTTTAACTCCAAATATTTTACGATCAGAACAAGTGGCACAGTATATTACGGCAATATAACAGTAGAACATGAAAAAAACTTGGGAAGAATGTAAAAATACTTTGTTTGGTATTCAATAATCCATTTTAAGTCTTAGCTATGGATTAGTTAACTTTACGGGGAAGCCGATTTTACAGTACTTTTTTTTTGTCAGATCCGAGAATTGTAATGAAGAACACTTTTTTTTTAATTACCAAAGCCTTGCATTTCTCGATCCAAAGAATACAGTGTTTATTGATGTTGTCTCTGTTTTTCTCGTCAATATTTTATTTTTAATGTTTTGCACACAGAGACAACTTTAATTATCTCTAAGTGCGTGTTAGTTTATAAAAAAATGTATATCATCTCGATGCATCAACAGTTAATAACTCGGAACATATTTTTTCTAGCGGACTTCACGTAAAAGAAGGAATTATAATTCATTTGGCATACTTAACTCCGTGTCGCATTTTTACTGACTCATCTCCCTTTTCCAAAACACCACATATTTTTGTTCCATTAGAAACAAATTATTTAATTGATCTCTGAAGGAACTGTGTTTTAAAGGGATGTCAAAATTTTATTTTTTATTTTTACAGTAACTCCACACAGGAGACCGAGGAGGAAATAATTTCCCTCAATGCCTATATCATCTTTGGGGATGCTGTGTGGAGGGTCTTTTAGAGGATAGGAAGGAGTGAACTTGGGTCTTGAAGAGACCCATGTTATAGGATGGAGGAAACACAGAGGCCGGCAGATCATTCCACAGCCGAGCTGTTGAACACAAGAACGAGTCGTAGAAGCGACCCGTTCTCATGTGACAAATGTCAACCGTGTGCAAATGTTGGGCGCGCGTTTGGCGTGTTTCCCGACTATGCACCGGTGCCGAAGGGATCAATGACGCTAGTTCCTCGGAGCATCTTCCATTAAAATACCGGTAGAACAAGGATAGCATTCCCACCCGACGTCTGTGCTCCAAAGATTGCAACCCATTTGTTAAGATAGGCGAATCTATCAAACGGACCGCCCGTTTCTGCACAGAGTCAAGGTTTTTTTTTAAATATTTTTGGACTCCCAACCAGAGGTGGCTGCCAAATTCTACAATGGGGCGCACTAAATTGATGGAATTGAGTTGTCAAGACTAAGAGCTATATAGAATGGTAGAAAAGATATTTCAGAATGAGTTAAATGTACGTGTTCTAAAGTTTCTCCTTTTAGACCTCAATGATGAGTATGGAATAGATTCGGTGAATTAAAAAGTGACAAGAATGTTTAATTTTCATGAGTTTTTTACTAGGGGAATTGGATGAAGCGCGGATTTGTAATAACTAACTAACCATCCCGCCGTTCCTCCGCAGGGGTTGGCAGAGAAGATAGACCACCACGCAACTCTGACTTGGCACATTGGCACACACTCCTTACTTCATTTACATTCATGCTTCATCGCATACATACTCTTATTCACACATCATCTCATACAAACGATTCTTGACATGGCCATACTAATTTTTTTCATAAATGTGAATACCGCACAAGAGTCGGAACTGCTCCCAACCATCTGGAGCCAGTGGAACTATGGCATTCCCAATTGGGATACATATATATATATTTTTTTAAAGACAAAAATTCCCTGGTTACGAATAACCTAACAATATTTGAAAATCTCCTACTACCATCACAGTTAGCGGAATATGTTGCTTGTGTCGTAATGGAGGACTTAGCCAGCCGAGGAATTGAACTCACGACGCCTGGGTGGGACCCAAACGCGATGCCAAATCAGCCACTGACCGGTCAAATATGGTCATATGTTGTGAGGCTGAGGATAGTAAACCCCCCCGGATACCCAATATTGTGATAAAGTAGGCTCCTCTAAGCATCCGCATTCTGAATTTCTATGCAAATATTACAAACTTCCCTTAAAAACTTGAAGTTTTTTTGCAATCGATAGAAAAAAAATCGCAGAGTTTGCTCAGAGCTTTTCAATTTACAGCGTTTCTTTAAATGCTATTTGAGTCAGCAGTTTTGATATTTTTGCTCTAAATTAAATGATAAAATAAAATTAAATCTTTATTAAATGTTTTTTAAACGATCCCCTATCGATTTGGCGCCCAACGTGGGGCCTTAACCACTAGACAATCGTTTGCGCCGTAAGCATTATTTACATCAGCGCGCTCCCTCTCTCTTTCGTATTAACATATATCCTTTTCAAACAATATCCGCTCGGAGGATATGGCTGGGTTATATGACATAAACACTGCAAAAGTACGATATTGGAATGTTCTGTCGAATTATAAATGGTACACGGGAATGAGGAAGGAACAAGTCACCACATAGCAATTAAATTGGTAGACCTTGAGTTTGAATGGATTACGCGTCCGTCGGACAATATACTAATCGTGATTTAAGTCCCGGACTGTAAACCTGGATCGATCTGCGATAAGTGTGTGAAATCGACCCACAATCGATTACCGACCATTGACCGTTGTATCCAAGGCGGAACGAGTGATTTCGAAGACAGGATGCATTGTAGTACACTAATTGGTTTGGTAGATTTTCCTAGGTGTTGAAGAGGCGAGTGTGGAGGTACTGACTGGTGTTATTTTACCACGATGACACTGCACGAAATACCGGCTGAGTCATAGTCTCGAATACGTATTATATTTTTAATCAAGGCTTTTAAAAGCACCTTACGTTACAGGTTACAGCCTTCCCCTAGTGGAACGTGGAACCGCCTACCGGTTGTACGTTGTACGACCAATGTCTCTTGTGCGATTTGTTTATCACATCATATCTCGGATTAATGGGCCCAGGAAACGTGGGAACATTTTTTTAAAGAAGTAACAGCCACAGGTAGGTTGGTACATTGACTATATTATTTTTTATTGCGTATTCCGGAGCCACATGTAAAAATAATGGCCTTCACACACAAATATTACTGATATGAAAAAATAATTATAGTACAGATCGAACATACTACATATTACCCATTAATTATTCAATATCATCATCACGCGTTTTACGTTGTATAAGTTTGTGTTGCTAAAAAATTAACCGATTTATTTATCTATTTAACATAACTCTATTTATTAAAATAACACGTTTTGGTAGTATTGTAGTTGATGAAACATTTCTTACCACGCGAAATTCCATTGTATCGGACTATTTCTTAGCTGACGAGTTTGGAAAGGGATATTGTACATTAAATTAGAGTAAGGCGTCAATTTCCTTTGAAAAACTGTAATGGACATATCTTTTCTATTCTGGGAACGTCTCTCGATTAAGTGCATTTATAATAAAAGCATAAATTCCTTCAGTAAAAGTAAAATTACTTTGTGGTATCATTTAAAATTACTAAGAAATAATTTGTATACACCTCGGTTTAATATATAAATATCAACATGTTTCGGAATATATTTTTAATTTTTTTTAAATTTTTTTTTTAGTATACTATTAATTCCGATGAGGGAAGCTTCGCTTCCGAAACATGTTGATATTTATATATTAAGCAGTGGTGTACACAAAAGATTTCTTATTAATTCTATTAAAATCATAAATATTTAACAAAAAAAATATTAGCTGGGATTGCCGTCAAATTCTTAGATATTTAAGAAATTGATAGTCTCAATTTTAATGCACGCGGTCGGCTTAGGCTTTTTCCTTTACAGACGCATCCAGTTACCTCGAATTAGTGATACCAATGACAAATACTCTTTCTAGTTGGAAGTTCAATGTTAATATGAAAGGAACAAAAGGTACGCTGCACTACAGTTGCCGACTTTCTAGTTGGAAGTTCAATGTTAATATGAAAGGAACAAAAGGTACGCTGCACTACAGTTGCCGACTTTCTAGTTGGAAGTTCAATGTTAATATGAAAGGAACAAAAGGTACGCTGCACTACAGTTGCCGACTTTCTAGTTGGAAGTTCAATGTTAATATGAAAGGAACAAAAGGTACGCTGCACTACAGTTGCCGACTTTCTAGTTGGAAGTTCAATGTTAATATGAAAGGAACAAAAGGTACGCTGCACTACAGTTGCCGACTTTCTAGTTGGAAGTTCAATGTTAATATGAAAGGAACAAAAGGTACGCTGCACTACAGTTGCCGACTTTCTAGTTGGAAGTTCAATGTTAATATGAAAGGAACAAAAGGTACGCCGCACTACAGTTGCCGACTCAGTTTTACAGATTTTATGAACACAGAAGGCCTCGTACTACATTGTAGTCATTTTACTAAAATATCTCAAAACTGACGCTGAATGGCTGCTTGGTGGCGCGAGCACTCCAGTGGTCGTTTGTCCAATCATGGGTGATCTAGCAGTGGGATTCGCGAATCTCCCCTTTCAAATGCTATGTATATCTTTCCCATATGAGGTATAATTTAGGAAATGTAGCGTTACGAAATTGAGTCCTTCATTTTGAATAACCCTGTACCTTGGGCATGTAGCAAAATGCGTAGCAGATGGATAAAAAAGAAGAGAAAATCTTAGATGATTGAGTTGGCGAATGATTTGAAGATCAGCGCTTTGTTTCACCATAAAAAAATAATAGGCGGAGGCATTTGAGGATTGTTCAAAGTAGACGATCGCCACAATGCTGGTGAAGGAGAAAAGGGGAGTGAATATCACACCAGAGTTTCTATTTGTGGTAATTGGGACTATTGCACACCAAACAGGCTAATATTTTGAGGCGTAACGAAATGGGACAGGAAGTAAAAGGGACCAGGAACATGTTATAAATGGCTTACCTAATGAAATCTAGTAAGAATACTTGGGATATTTTGTTTTACCAGGTTTATTCTGAAAGAGTTTTCACCTCTAGACCGATTCTTCAATTTTTATATTTATATAGAAAATTGGTTGTTGTTTTTTTTCAATCACCACAATACAAAAGCTTGACCTTTAGACCAGCGCTAGTCTGACTAACGTATCAAAATAATTGATTTGAATGGCCGAACTGATCTATTCCAAATACTCATGAGACTAAAATCACTAATGTGTCTTCAGTATTTTGCTTTAAGTGACTTTGAGTGAAATTGCACAAATTTTCAGCCCGAAAAAAGCATTCCCTTCGGCAGATAATTCTTTAGATTTTTTTTAGAAAAATGGTGCTGTACAAAATATCCAATTATTATTACGATCGTTAAAGGCAATATTTTTATTAATTTATTGCCATACAAATAACAATTGTTTGCCTATATAACCCATCCACCACAATAAACAGACGTAATTTTGCACGGCTTATTAATATTTCCTGTCTGATTTCATCACCATGCAAAATTAACATCAAAAGATCTAACTACCCTTACTAATTTCAACGGAATCCATGGAGTAGTGGTTTACGCGTTTAATTTGTCGACGGGTTGATGGGTAGATTTCTACGAAGCGCAATAATGTATCAAGGAAGGTTTTTGGTTGAATAAGTACTAAATCTGTAGAAACGATGCCAGGTGACAGAAAACCAAAAATTATACCCAAGTGAATGCCTCGCCTCAGTAGCAGTGAAGTTCATAAGGATTGAAAAGCTGTGCCTCTCCTAAGAAAAATGAACCATAAAAATAAAATAAAACTGTGACAAATCTCTCATTGAAATTTTATTCTGTAAATTTGTGTTTTTTTTTTTCTCACAATTGTCCTACATTGATAAAATATTGCTACTCGTATTAGACAAATTTATACTTTTAGTTGTAACCTAATTCATGGAAATACATTTGACTTCCCCGATCTAAACTTTTGCCGGATAAATAATGTAAAGCCACGCGTCTCTATTCTGTTTGCGCTGTGAAATAATTTAATAATTTGGCTAATATTTTTTGCACAATTGTAAATAATAAATATATGTTTAAAAAAAAAAAAATTTGTGTCATAAATTCCTTCATTAAAGGTTTGATACTCTTCATAAATTATTAGTTGTTTTGTTTCCTAGACTACCGCTAGGTTAAGGGCTGTGGAGGAAAAATGAACTAACGAATCTTTAACCGAAAAAAATTATTAGGTGGGTACATATTATTTCCATTTAATGTTTGTGAAAGTTTTATTAACCCATTTCAATTTGTTTTGTTTTATCGATCGATTATGTTTTCCGAGTATTCCCTATTACCGCATAATACCTCGTAGGGTTTGAATTGAATTTATATAATTTAAACATTTTTATGTAAGTTTAAAAAATTATTAAAATAATTCAAAAACTACCCACAGCCTACCTTTGGTCTTGGAGTAATGCACGCCACTGGTCAGTGGAAGTGACTCAGGGGCAGGCTGAGCAAGGTTAAGTTATTTGCATCAGGATAAGAAGAGGACTGAAGGCGAATAGAGAAGGATCGTCCCCGGTAGAAGGCATTAAATGTTTAATTAAAATTAATTTTGTGGAGGAAAACAAATCCCACACTGGGATGCAGCTCGCGCCATGACCATAGTGTGTTTTGATAAACTTACCCAAAATTGGTTTTTCATCCAAATCTCCAAGAAACGAAATGATTCCTGCGAACAACAACAAATAGTCATTAAAATTCAAAAGGAAAATATATATTTTTTTACATACAAGTCTGTTGCAATTTTTCAGTGTAATAATTCAACATTTCAGAAAAAAATATTTTTCCCGATACTCTACTGCCATCTACTTACTTGTTCCCCATCGGGAACAAAAAGGACTTGACGCGTTAATTATTATCAAAAGGTTATTGTGCTATAAATCCTTCATTTGGTGAATTATTTTATAGATATCATTAGGTGTCTGGGGGCATAGCTCATAATAATATTATAAGTAAGGAAATCAAAAAAATCCCCGCACGCATTCCCACATGTTTATACGAACACACAAAATTTATACTAAAATTAGAATTATGATGTATAATCAGGTACGTAAGACGATAAAATGTATAAAAATAAACGTACGTTACATTCAAGTTTAATGTAATAACTAGTTTAAAATCCGCATACGTTTCATCCCATTAATTTTAGGCGCGTTAAAAATTGTTTATTACGTCATAATAATTAATTAACATGAGTAAAAAGCGGGCTGCGATCCATTAAACTTTAGTTTAAACCATTAATAGTTGTGAACACACTAAAACATGAAATGAGCCATCACTCGATGTCGAATTCTCAACAAAACTACGAGTATTTAGTTGCACAGACTGACATTGTTAATCCTGCGTGATGAATGATATAAAACACACGAGATGAGTCTTTATATTATAGAAGAAGCCAAAAATTATTATTGTCGCTCATAAGTGACGCAAATTTAGATCAATTCATCATTCGATTGTCATTTGACGGCCTCCATGGTCGAGGGGTAAGGCTCTCGACTGCGAATCCGAAGGTCGCGGGTTCCAATCCCGGCGTGCGCAAGTAAATTTTATTTATTTAATTTGTGCTGTTTCACAATCAATTCATTTAAAAAATAATACATAGTATAATTGCGCACATTCCAGAGTGGAAGATACTCACAGTATCGCCCTGACGAAAGACCACCATTCAGAATTGAAACGTTGCTTAAAATGACTTTCAGCCGTGTTTGGTGACCAGATCTGAATAGCCAGGTATTTCCCCATCTTCCTCTTCTCTTTCCCCTCCCCAATAACTTCAGCCTCACAACAGTCCCCAATTGGGGATGCCATAGTCTCACTGGCTCCGGACGGCTGGGAGCAGTTGGGACTCATCATATAAAAAAATTAAAATATTCATGTAAAAAAAAATAAAAAAATTTTCGACTTCACACACCACTGTCAGTGTACAGTGAAATTCAAATAATCCCGAAAATTGTTAGTCAAGTTTTGTAGCACAGTTCTATGGCAAAACTACTTGTGTCATAAATCTTATCCCACTGCAAATTGATGAAGACATGTACCTATATCAGTTATTTTATTCTGTTTGGAACTCGCTACCTACGGTAGAGTTTCAGCGAAATTAAAGAATGGGTTATTCATTTAAATATTTTCTAGGTAAATACATATTTAATGAAAATAAAACAATAACTTTGTTTATAACCACGAGAATTTTATTTAATTTTATTACGACCGACCGGTTTCGCTTAACATAAGCATCTTCAGGGTACAAAAATTAAACTTTATTGTTTTTTTTTCATTAAATATGTCTAACCACAAAGTGACTGCTTTCTATCAAAAAAAAAAAATATATATATATATATAAATCGTTTAAAAATCTAGTTAAGAGTTTAGTTTTTATCTATAATTTAGATTAAAATTTGTGGAAAATAAAGACGCTTTTTTGTTTCTCCGATGATTAGTAAAATATCAGTGTGGATGAAATCCACATTTTACTTACAATATACTTATACATTTTTTTTAAAATAAACGTTAACCCTATAAAAAAAATTCTCCTGTATATATAAAATTGAGTTATTACTTCCACAAAACATCACTCTAACCCCTTTCTCTTGATGTAAAATATATTTTCGCTTGTTTGCTTGTTTTCCCTGGTGATTTGCTATAATTTAGTTCCTTAAAAAAATTAAATACCTTCGAGTATGAAAAACAACTTCCTTGATTCACTCTCTAGTATGAAGTTCACCTAGTATATTTTGTCCCGATGATCGTGGACTTTATTACCCTAGATACGCATCTTAATTTGTAAAAAACACGTAATGGGTGCAATAAAAGTATTTTAATATAATTAATATCGTTATATGCGTACCCCGTTTTTATTCAATTTCGTATCGTGGAGCCGGAAAATTTAAATAAAATGATACATTAGTTTGCTCATGCAAAACATAATATATTCGTCCAAGTCGCACCTGATATGCTTCATTAATTTGGCGAAATTATCGAACTTAGCCATTTTTTTTTAAGAAATTAAATATTTGTTAAGAAGTGTTATTGTAAGGTGTGCAACAGTGGCGGATCGTGACTTTTGAGTGAGGTAAAGTGCTATGATTGAGCCAGAGTGCTTTGACGAGCCGCCACTGGTGTGCAATATGCAACCTAACCGGTTAAATTCATTTTTATTATGTTTTAAAAGCGACTATGTAGCATGTAAAAATACAAAATATATTGTAAGTATAATTTTTTTTTAAAGAATAACAGTTAAAATTTCAAAATATATATGGTATATTCATTATTATGTTTCGTAAACATTTTTTTTCTTAGTCCTCTTTACTATGGGGTCCTGTGCTGAGGCGGACTAGAGTTATTTAATTTGATTTCATCTAATTAGGAGCGTCTTCTATGTCGACTTTAGTGTTGTTTTTAAAGTTATTTCATTTACATCTTTCAGCTAGACATTCATTCTTGGCTTATACACATTAAACTTTTCTAATCATTTTACACATGGCAGTTCATTAAATCTATTTAATAAAATAGTTCATCTATTTTTAATAAAATTATTATAAGTTTAATAAAAGTAGGTAATTAAAACACATATATGTTATGGATGAGATTTTCACGGGTGTAAGATGTAGAACAATTTTCTCGGTTTGCCCGCGTAATGTAGTTACTACGCGCAAACAGTCTATTAAAGGCCTCTCCCCTACCCCCACCTTTTTATCAATATGCGTGCTTCGCCCTAGACTATTAAAATGATTTGCAATCATTTAGGTTTTGACTTCTGGATTGAACGGACACGCGCAAGCGATCAGTTCAAAACAAAACTCAAGACGTAAGGCCTCTGAAGATTGACAGTGTGATTTTTCCGAAACATCAGGAGTTAAAAAGTCCTTCTAAGGACTACATTACGCGGGTAAATCGAGAAAATTATTGTACATGTATATATTATTTCAGTTATGAACTTTCCACTGGTAAATGATACAAGTAAAATGTAACAATTGTTATGTAACGAAAGGATGGCCCTGAGATGAGTTCTAGCTACTCGTCTTGGCAAATGAGCCCGGCAAGCAAATCGCATCATTTTCCTCCATAAATGAACCAATCAGGCGATTCTAGCGCCCAATTAAACCAATCAGATCATAAATTAACAAAACAGGAGCAGGCGACGCGAGCGCCTCGGCAGCTCAGCGGTGTTGCTTGCGGCCCCTTGAAACGATGACTTTCCACCTGGAGCTCGAAGAGATAACTGCGTCTCTGAAAAGAGACGGCTATTTTTGTGTTACTAATTTATTATGGCCAAGTACTTATGCGGACGGGCTGAAGCTGGTCGTGCCATTTGCTGCCAAAGCACTCATCAGGGTGACTTACTAATAAAATAGCCCATTAAATTCAGTGCAGAGATGTCCAGCCTTAGCATCATTGCCAGCAACTCTCGCCATCCGACCAGATTACTTCCATGTAAGCTGATTTTCCATCTCCCCTTAATGTGTTGATTAAGCCCTTGATACATTTGCATAACCCGGTTAGAGATTCGAATCAGAAAGAGAGTTATTACAATAGAATCATACCTAGATTAAGACCTTTTTACTAACTACTCGATTGTTCTTAACCTACAATGTTTGTCTGAGTTTACAATAAACCCCGAGTATGAAAACACTTCCCTGTACTCATTTAACGTAGAATTAGAAACGCCCTCAACCCAATTATAAGATTGCAATCGATCCGCGACCCTGTACGATGAGAAGTTGATGCCCCTGCCGATCTGAGCTAGGCTAATGTCCGGAGCAGACTTTCCATCTAAGAGGCCATCTCCAGGGTAAGTCCTGCAGATTGTAATTGTTTCCCATAACCCAACCTTCCTCCTCCCCATCCCTTCATTTTCACAACACTGTCACCCAACGTGGCTTTCCCACTTAGGGGCTTTCTCCCTACCTTACCTTCCTCTTTCCCATTTCCCCTCTCCCTGACATTACCATAAATACAACACAATATATGTGATTTTCCAGTATCATTATCGTTGGGGGAGATGAGTAAGGTAGAGGGGAACATAGGATTAGGATTAAGGAACGATAGTAGATGGGAAGGTTGTTTGAGTGATCATATTTTAGTGCGGTTGTGTAATGGATTTTCGTTTTATACCCCGTGAAGAGGCGTTAAAAATGTCAATTATCTAATAATTTATGTGAAAATAAATTATGGAACTGTAGATAAAAAAAAAAGAGATTATCTGCTGTTGTGATTTGGAATAATAGGCGTTGAAGAAGATCGTGGAAATCAGCTAAGTTCTTAACGATTTTAAATAATATTACTGAATCCGCTACGCTTCTATATCAAGTTAATGTCTGTATACTAAAAAACTATTCGCACTCTTCATTGCGAACATGAGATCGAAAAAAGTACGATATAAAACCTTTTTAGTTTGTAATTATTATAAACTGTTAAGTATGTATAAACTTTAGGAAGCGTTTTTAATATTCGATGTTATTATTCTTGAAGTATTATTTATGCGATGGGATGCTGGAAACGAGCTCGTGACATTTGACTAAAAAAAAAATTTCCAACCAAAATTCAGGTACCAATTGACAGGGTTCATAAAATGTCTATAAAATTGGCAATAGATATTGTATCTACATGATCGTGAAATACGTGGGAAGTGGGATCTATCTATGTATTTAAGTTGCTTTTAAGCAACAAAAAAAATAAACCTTTTTTCTCCTGGTGCCATTCTTTGTCCAGGGTAACAGCCATTTTTAAAGTATCGCGGTCTTGAGAGGAACGGCTGCGCTGCCTGTTTCGTACATAACTTAATTTTGGATTTGAGGCCAAAATACCTATCCAAACTGAACGAAATATATATTTTTTAATTAAAGGCTTGTAAATATCTAATACGTACTCGTATGTAAAGTATTTTATTTTGTTTTAAGATATGAAGACCAGGCCATGTAAAAAAATTTAGCGGCAACTTAGAAAATTATTTGCGGGTTTATTGTATTTTTTTTTAATATATCATATTTGTTATATTAATATAATTACGTAAATAAAAATATGAAAATAAAACATTAAAAAAAACCCTTTTCGTAACGTAAATTGGTCGTTTTAAATTTAATTTAAAATCCACCATAATGCATATTTTAATATTTTTTAAATTTTATATTTCATCATAGTTTGAAAGTAGACGAGGTAAAACTTTTTTTTACATCGCCGTTAGCCCCCAAATAATCGTTAAAGGTGCCTCTAAAATCGCGATAAATCAAATCCTGTAATCCCCTATATTTCATAATGTAAAACAAAAATAATTAAATTACTTTTAATCCGTAGTAGATATTTAATATACTTTTTGATAAAAAAAAAAGAGATCATTAGCTTTAGGTGAGTATTTTGGACTAAACTCCAAAATTAAGTTTTTTATGAAACAGGCCGCGCAGCCGATATGTCGAAACCGGTAGCAAATAAATAAAATTAAGAAAAACAAATAAAATATGTTGTGTGTAAAACTTCATTTTTATATATATATATTACAAGGGAAAAACATTACTCGGTAGTCACTTGCCATATAATAATTAGATATAATTGTCAATCTGTTTTCATTATCAGTTTTTTTACGCAGGTAACCGTAAGACTAAGATCAAACTTCACCAATGTAAAGTCTAGAGTGCAATTTCTTCGATTACGAGCAATTGGGTGCACTGAGTTTTTACCCTGGGTAGGCTGTAGGAAAAATAGTAAATTAATTGATATTTAAAAAACTTACCACGAACGTGATAAATTTTTGCTAAGAATGAGTGAACTCCTGGCTTTAGCCAATATTTGTTGGGATTATTCGTCACTTCAAATATCCAAATTACCGCTTAGTTTATGCATATTATAAACCAATTACTGGATATATAAAATTTCAATATGTTTTTCGACCGCACAATTGCTTGAAGGAAGCCAAACTAATACGATATCATTATTTCGTTAATAAAGCTGTACCAACAAATGGAGGTACCAACAGATGGCACTGGTTGCTACATTTGCGTTTTGTACCGATAGGCACGGCCTTTTGCAACACTAACACAAACGAGTCTTCTTCTAAATGCGCATTGCGCACGCAAGTACATTTTTTTTCATTCAACATAATTTTTTTTAAATCTGGTAAAAATATTAGGTCTCAGAGCCACTGGTTGTCGACACCCCAATCATCATATTGGATTTGCGCGTGCGAAATCTGTATAATATTTTCGGAAAAAGTCAAGGCCGCATTGGTTATTTACCGGTGTGTCCGTTGCTTAATATTATTCAACATTCAGAAGACGATGGCTATCGCAGCTACCGTTTTCGTATTAATTTAACCACACGGAAAAATAAATCTATCTTTCAGATTTTCGAATGGAAGTGGATGGAAAAATCACCCAATTTTTGTATCTTTTAAAAATTATTTTCAAAATAATACGTTTAAAAATAATAATACATTGTAAAGTTTAAAATATAATTCTTAAGGTATTTCTTGGTCCTCCTCACCAGGGGGTCCTGTACCAAGGCAGACTAGGTTTGGATTTGAGACTAAACGAAAGATGGCGCTAATTTTAATATTTTAGAGAAGAAAAAAAAAACACTTTTATCACGGAATTTTTAAAATATTGAAATGAATTGTTCGTTGGTGGGTATACACATTGAATATGAAATGAAATAAATTGTTACTGTAGATTTATTATGATAAAACTATCATGTACAATAGTTTCTTGAAGACTTGAGTTTTAAACATCCAATAAGTTATTCCATTTCATATTTTGATCTCCAATATTTAAAGGCAATAAGAGGTTTATTCTAAAATATTTGAATGACCGCTATCTGTGAGTGCGTATCGCGTTTCGTTTAACGTTAATAATGATTTTTTTTTTTAATCTTATTTGACAAAATGACATTTAATTCCTCTTCTTTGTTTCCTTGAAACCGGGATTTTATTGCTTTTTTTTACTCTAAATGAAAATTATTCTTAAAGTCCCTATAAGTATACCTTATTTAATCTTCACATAATGTCAATAAAAAAAATATACTCTAAAACAATACTGCTTTTCATTCATAAATATATATAAAAAAAAAAATAATAATAAATAAAAAAATAAAAATAAAAATAAAAATAAAAATAAATAAATAAATAAATAAAAAAAATAAATAAAAAAAATACAAAACAGGAATTAATAGCTAACAAACATATTAGAAACACCAGATCTCAGAGTCAAAAAACATATCCAACAAGCAAACACAAATACAACACTTGGACAAAAAAGTTTCTTGTGATGTAGTATTAAACTGTACAACAAGATCCCACTCTCTTTCAAAATTCACAACAACATTAATTCATTTAAATCGCAAATAGAACGCTGGATACGTTACACAGGGAGATCTGAAATAGAAAAGATATTAACAGCTAATACAGACTATCACAGAAACAACTTAACTCCAATTAAAACACCTCGTATTACAAATCTTTCAACGAGTTCGTCTAATTCAACGGGAAATCCTAGTGACGATATTGTTTACTTATTATGAGAAAAGAAGATAATAAAATGTTTATTCGTTTACTTTGTGAGATTTGATTGTATTAAAATATAACGTTAAATTTTGGATTAAAATGGTGTTATTTTGTGTTTAAACCAAAAGCATTGTTATAATTCTGAATTAAAAACAAATCATTTTGAGATAATTGCTTGTTTAGTGGTGTACACTGACAGCGGTTTAAATTGATTTGAAACAGTTTAGTAACCCCCTCCACGCTGCGGGCGCATCCTTATGTTATATATAGTTGGGTGGGGGGATATTATCGCGCTGTTTGGACACACACACAATCATGTTTAAGGCCATCCACCGGCTAAAATTTTAACGAAATCGCGCGCTCCTTATGCAGGTGGCGACAAGGTTGAAAATCCCGCTGTACATCGGCCGCATGTTTCGATTTCGGCAAAAAAACATCACCAAAATGCGTGTATTATTCTATTCTGCAAAACTCAGACATAATTATTAAAATGTTTTACGGTCACATTCTAAAAAACTTAATTTATCACATTGAACGATACGAAAATATGAGAAAAATAGTTCATGAGTAGGAGATTTTGAGCTTTAAACATTTTTTTAATGTCTCATACTTTATTTTTTTCTAAGCTTATAAAATGACATACCAAAAAACGGTTAAATGAAAGGCCAAAGTGTGATCTACTTGCAGTATTAAATTCAATTATCTATGATATTTCTAGGCCAACAAATTCTTAAACCGAAAACACAGTGATTTAGTTACCACGTATCACTGTCCTTGCTACTAGCTAGGCGTAACCTAAGCTGTAACCGTAAGCATCAGCATGTCTTGAATTTTTTTCAAAACTCTTACACAATTCATCTACATTTTTACAATGTTATTGTAATAGCCATCACTTCTGGCAAACGAAAAGTAGCCACGACCTTCAAAATCAGCAAGAATCTTGATATTCAAGGAGAAAAAAATATGTT
This sequence comes from Halesus radiatus, assembly GCA_022606495.2. Taxonomy (NCBI): domain Eukaryota; kingdom Metazoa; phylum Arthropoda; class Insecta; order Trichoptera; family Limnephilidae; genus Halesus; species Halesus radiatus. Next base: position 23,931 of record JAHDVE020011024.1, read on the forward strand.
AAACGTTTCAGTTTTTTTCGCTTTAATGCAGAAAAAGACATTGGAATCTTTACATGTATTGAGTGAAACATTTCCACTCTCTAAATTTGCATAGGATCTTCATTATGCATATAAGACAGGCCTATTAATAAACTCCATGATTAAGTATTTACCTACGAATGCTAAGCTTGTTTAATCTAACTCTTTTAATTAATAAGGAATTAGTTTACTAATTAATGCGTTTTTTCAAACAAATTATTCGTGTATCCATTTAGTTAGATCTAATCTAAAACCGTTAGATATTTTTTCTATAATGGCAGAAGAGAGTCAGTCGTTCTGAAGATTGGTCGTAATGGAAATATGTGAGCTAGTATTTTCTCTGAATTCCGAAAGATAATTTGAATTCCGAAAGATAATTTAAATTCGATTTCCTATCATGACTTACTTACATTGTAGTATTGTTTTTTTTTTGTATTTCTTGGGCATTAACTATGTAACAATTTCTAGAAATTTTGTTTTGAGAGTTTTATCTGCTATGTACATTATTACTTAATTTAATTACTTTGCTACTGGTTTCGATACATCCGTGTCAATCAGTTTTAAGAATTCTAGTGATTTTCGACACATCCGTGCATTCACTAACATTCTTAAAACTGATTGACACGGATGTGTCGAAACCAGTAGCAAAGTAATAATATTAAGTAAGAAATATACATAGTAGATAAAAGTGTCAAAACAATTTGTTTATTTTATTTATTATTGAAATATTTACAGAGTGTTAAGAATATTACAGGATTCTCCAAAATTTTGTTCAATGTTAAAACGGAGACAAAAGGTACGCTGCACTATAGTTGCCAACTCAGTTATAAAGAACTTACTAACACAGAAAACCTTGTTCTGCAGATCTAGCGGTAGGATTCGAAACTTTCGGACCTCCTCTTTCAATAGCTATATATATATCATTCACATATAACGTATAATTCAAGAAATATAGCGGTACGAAATTGAGTCCATCATTTTTAATTACCCTGTAGAAACATTTAAAAAAATTGCATTGGGGCGTACATAAGTATTAACACTACAATGATAAATGTTTACACCATACGTTAGTCAAGGTTTAGTTGTTACTAGGTAGAGATGCTAAATAATATAATGAAGTGACAGAAAAAAAAACATAATATTTACATATTGCAGAGAAAGGGGAGAAAAAATAAATATTCTTAAATTATTTACACAATTTTTAGTTCAAATACCGGTTGCCAATTCTACCTACACATTGCTTCAGTCGCAGATAATAGAAGCAAATAGAGATGTGGCATGGAAGCGTGCCGACTGTTGCCGAGATAAAACCAAACTGCATAGCCTATCTAAGCGGCGGAGCCAATGAAAGTTATGCATTTATGTGGGTTTGTGCAGTAGTATGGGGTAAACAGGCGACACTTTTGTGCCTGCTGTTTCATACTTATAATGGATCATGGTCTCTCTTTCCTGTTTCTATTTCCCATGACTTCAGTTTTCAGTAACTGCCCAGGCCTACAGCATTAATGGATGTGCATTAAATAGTTTTACATCCATAATATAGATCAACTACAACTCATTGTTAAAAAAAAATACTGCTTCTTCGATATGAAATTTTCAAGATAAATATTATAATCGGACTGTTTGTGCTATGAGATCCTGCATTAGAGTTGGGGTTGTTGTTTGTCTTTAATAACCTATTTTATTTAACATTTTAAGATTTTACTAACCGGTATCGCTCGAATTGCAACACATATTTTTCGGAATGTTTTTTCCTCACTGAAAACTTTAAAAACATTAAACAAATAATAATGGCATCTAACGTGTTTTTTTAACCTGTCCCAGAACATAAATTGTCCAGTGAGGCAGTAACAAAAATAAATTTATTTATTTAATAAGATTTTTTTTTACAGTAAGTATATAAACAAAAGATGATTTATATGGTGTACCACAAAAATTTAATATAGCTATTCCTCACCATAAAGAAACAAGGTTCTTGTGTTTGGTGAGGGATTATCGCTTAAATAATTAGATCATAACTTAAAACATTGTTAAATAAGAGCAGGAAAATATGAATTAGTTGTGTAAATTTAGTAATTTATCAATAGTAATAGTATTAAAGAAAAGAAAAGAAATTAAAAAAAGAAAAGAAAAGAAAAGAAAAGAAAAGAAAAGAAAAGAAAAGAAAAGAAAAGAAAAGAAAAGAAAAGAAAAGAAAGGAAAAGAAAAGAAAAGAAAAGAAAAGAAAAGAAAAGAAAAGAAAAGAAAAGAAAAGAAAAGAAAAGAAAAGAAAAGAAAAGAAAAGAAACACAACCTTTGTGGAAAAAATAAAAAGACAAAAAAATCTATTCTATCTAATATATTACGTAAAATTTGTTAAATGAATGCCCTTGTAATAAATTGAAGTTTATATTTGGTAGATTTAAAAAAAAACTTCATAACTCAAGATGGATATGAAGTTTTGTCAAGGAATTCGATGTCAAAATGTCTACATGTCCCACAGGTATTAATCAGTTTCGTTTATAATAAAAGCATTACGTATTACGAAAAATGAATCTAACTTCTCCAAAACACTAGTAATGTATAATTTGCTTTTCTAACTATTATTCAGACTTCAGACGTGACTCGATTTAATGCGTAATCGCATAAATAAATAAAATTAATAAATAATTCGCATAACCTTGGCCATCACTCAAAGTAAACGGATCCTATTGAATATTTACATATATTATAGTCATCGATAAAAAACAGTTACGTTTCCTATAATATATTCACGCTGAAAAGCTGTGTCTATCCTAAGAAAAACGTATAAAGAAATAAAATAAAATAATAGACGACGAAGAAAAAAACGATAAAAATCTGATCGAAATAATTTATTCTTCAAATTCTGGCGATATTTTTAGGTCACAAGCGTTCATCGATAAAATTGTTTCTTTCTGTAATTTTTTAGTTGTAAGCAGACTTTGGCGGTACTTTGGCTTCTTCAATCCAGTTTTTTAGAGGGCTAAGTAACGCAAAGCCATGCATCCACATACTGCTTGCACTAAAGCTCTGAAACGTACAACTTACATTGCTACAATTTTTTTCAAAATGAATTCGATTCGAATTAATTAACATTTTATTATTTTTTTTATTTAAATACCCAGAGGGCTTTTGCATACAATTACATCTATTTGAAATCATTTATAAAAATAAAAATGTACGTAAAAAACAAGCACAAATGTTAATTACACTGGGAAATTTCGTTGGAAAAAAAAAATCTGAAACACCGCTAAAAATACACAAGAATATAAAGGCACGCAAATAATAATGACCCAACGAAATCTACAAAAACAACGTTAAAATTAATAAAATTATATTTTTTAAATCTATGATGGTGTGGTTAACAATAATTTATGAACTATAGAATTAATCGGTTCATACTTTTTTTTTTTTAATTTTCCATGTTCAGACTATTGTCAAATACATCCATATCATTTAAGTATTTCTTAACAAGACTGTGTAAGCGTTGTATTGGGGAATGCAAGCTATAGTTTGACGGAATAAATTGAAAATTAAATGAAAAAAAAGTACTTAAACTATCTATTATCGGTTAGTACATTTATTTTCATCGCCAACAATACTTCTACTTAAATTTTATAATACATTAATTTTCATCATAAATAACTTGTATGAAATTTCTATTATTACATTGATTTAATTAAAAGATAAATTAAACAAATTTTCTATTATCAGGTTATTTTTCACCATAACATTAACAATTTACAATATTCATGACAAATTTTTATGTATTATTATTTACATATTTTTTTACAAAGTCGATAACCAAATTATATACCAACAGCTTTCTTTTGTTTTTAAACAAAAACAACTCAAATTAAATCAAATCTAACAAACAAACTTCTTTTGTTTTACAAATAGTTGACAGACATACTAAAAACAAAAAATTCGAATTTATCAAAACGTCAAGAAAAAGCCATGGCTATTAAACAATATTCGATTGGAAATAATTTATCGTTTCACTAAAATCATAAAGCCGCTCCTCTCAACACAGGACTGTCCTAGTGAGATGAGTGCCTATTGTTTTTTTAATTAAAGAACTTTTTTTTTATTCCAATACGTTTTTCTTTTTTGTATTATCTTATAATTGTAACCAGGGAATATTATTAATTATTTTTTTGCAAAAAGAAGCTATTACATAGGCGCTTATTCAGTTTCAAATATATTCTTATAAACTCACTATAATCAACAATTTTTTGTCAATCAGTTTGTAATGCAGTCCAGTTTTATTTTTTTATTTTAAATATTTTTATTGAAGGTAAGCTGGCATTAAAATAACTTAATAATTATTTTAGAATTTTTAAATAATTCTATTGCCTTATCAAATAATCGTTTATGCATTTTTGTATCCATGATTGGGGATGATCGGGGTGGCATCCTGCCGTCGGTTCCTCACTGCGGCTTTTATATGAAAAAGCTGAGGATACGGTATCGGAATGTACTCTTTGTCTTACGGGGGCTCGATGTTAATAAAGCTAGTGGGCCTGACGGAATACCTGCTCTGGTATTGCAGAGGTGTGTTGCAGAAATTGCTCCAGTTTTAACAAAGCTCTTTAAAATGTCCCTAAAATGTGGCTCTGTGCCCTCTGGTTGAAAAAAAGCGGTCATTCACCCTATACCTAAGAAAGGTGACCGCTCCAACCCAGCCAACTACCGCCCCATAGCGATCACATCAGTTCTGTCCAAGGTGATAAAACGTGTGATCAACGACAAACTGCTCACATACCTCGAAAAGAACAAAATCATTAACGACCGCCAGTACGGATTCCGGCGGAACTGCTCGTACGGTGATCTTCTCGCGTATGTGACGCATGTCTGGGGGCGGTGCCTGGAACGTTATGGTGAGATTCAAACGGTCTCACTGGACATTTCTAAGGCCTTTGACCGGGTCAACAAATTACCTCCTTACGGACTTCCCGTTTCCTTGTGTACGTGAATTGCCGATTTTTTGAGGGAGAGATCGATTCAGACTGTTGCTGATGGTTTCATCTCTTCCTCGCATTCAATAAATGCTGGCGTCCCACAAGGATCGGTTCTGTCTCCGACATTTTTTTTGTTGCACATCAATGACCTCTTGACATGTGCACCAATCCATTGTTGCGCGGATGACAGTACAGTCCATGATTGCTTTTTGTTTGACAAGCCCCCAAAGGGCACACAAACTCCGACGGCTCGAAGGGCTTTGAAGCAAATGATGGACGGTTACCTCGAGAGGGTCTCCTCTTGGGGTAAGAATAACCTCGTCGAATTTAATGTTTCAAAGACCCAACCATGTCTGATTACGTCTAAAAGGGATCGAAATGATAATCTGGTCTCCTTTAATGGAAGCAATCTTCCCAACAAGCCCTCCATTGATTTGCTTGGTGTAATCTTAAGTGACCAGCTCAGGTATGAAGGCTCCATCGAAGCCCGAGTAAAGTTAGCCTCTCAGAAGCTGGGCGTATTGTACAGAGCCCGCAGATACTTTAATAGTACACAATTGCTGACCTTATACAAATCGCAAGTGCACCCCACTATAGAATTTGGCAGCCACCTCTGGTCGGGAGTCCCAAAATGTCTGAAAAAAACCCTTGACTCTGTGCAGAAACGGGAGGTCCGTTTGATAGATTCGCCTATCTCAACAAACGGGTTGCAATCTTTGGAGCACAGACGTCAGGTGGGAATGTTGTCCTTATTCTACCGGTATTTTAATGGAAGATGCTCCGAGGAAGTAGCGTCATTGATCCCTTCAGCACGGGTGCATAGTCGGGAAATACGCCAAACGCGCGCCCAACATTTGCACACGGTTGACATTTGTCACATGAGAACGGGTCGCTTCTACGATTCATTCTTGTGTTCAACAGCTCGGCTGTGGAATGAACTACCGGCCTCTGTGTTTCCTCCATCCTATAACATGGGTCTCTTCAAGACCCAAGTTCACTCCTTCCTATCCTCTAAAAGACCCTCCACACAGCATCCCCAAAATTATTTCCCTCAGGGTCTCCTGTGTGGGGTTACTGTAAAAAAAAAAACCAAATACTATAATATTAGGAACATCAATTCATCAACCAATGCAATACATCAAACTGGTTGCAGTCGAGGACTACTCATGCTCATACTAGTCGAGAACAAATCCTACGCAATCAAGTGGAATCACCACGACATCTGGTAGCAGTCGAGGAGTACTCCTGCTCATATTAGGGATCATTTTGTTATTTGAGCCGTAGTCGAGAACAAACCCTACGCAATCAAGTGGAATCACCACGATATCTGGTAGCAGTCGAGGACTACTCCTGCTCATATTAGGGATCATTTTGTCATCTGAGCCGTAGTCGAGAACAAATCCTACGCAATCAAGTGGAATCACCACGACATCTGAAAACAGTCGAAGACATATCCTGCTCAGCAAATGGTACCAACCTAGTATGCAGTCGAGGGCACACACCTCCTGCAAACATCGGCGATCCCTGTCTACAACCCACACTGGTATGTGCGCCCTTGAGGTGATTTTTCACAAAAACGGCGCTGTACAAATCATCCAACTATTATTATTATTATTATTATTATGACAACCGTCTAGCACAACAACTGCCTCTGCTCCTCATGTAGAGCATGCAGCCCACCGGTTCGCAATCTCGCTAGTTACTGACAACTAGCTTCTGCAACCGATACCAGACCGGTGCAATATTGGAAAAAAAGCTGTAATTTACGATATCCCCCCCTGTAACAACCTTAGAGTAATAATATTGTTACTCTAAGGTAACAACGCACCGTCACCAGGGGGACTTCAAACAAATCACGCATCAAAGACACAGATCGACCCAACAGCTTTAACTAAGAGCTTCACCAACCAGTTCAAACAATCAATTTCAACTATAGGCTTCAACAACCAGTTCCAACAACCAGCTTCAGCAACAAGTTACAACAAGACACAGCAGCAAGTTTCAAAAGCCAGTTTCTACCACATGGCTAATCAACCAGTTCCAGCAAGCAACTCCAGCAACTAGTTACATCTTTCAACCACATTAACCACTGGAGGGGATCTATGTAGCTAACTGCTGAACTGGCCACTAAAAATTGATATTTTTTTCAAAACGCAGAAATTACGACATCTGCTTATCATATAAATTTGCCGATTATCACTAAAATTCTCAATCTTTCTCTGTTATTTCGCTAGATTAGATCATGTCTCTTCTATCAGTATTTGAAGCATTTTTCTTGTGCCGTGTTTTAATTTATACTGTGCAATTTTATAATAAGTTTAAACAAATATTTATTCAATAAAATCCATTTCTGTTAAACATCAGTGAGTTGTTTCTTTAACCTAACACGCTCCTTCGAATAATCTCTTATATTAAATACAAGCTGTTTTTTTTAATAAAGCTATGAAATTGTGCATTTTTGCTTGTCGTTTGGGTGCCATAATTGATTTGACAGGGAAAGTCATGCTTGCGACGACTATTACTATCTCTAAAAAAAAAGAAACAATTTGAAAATTTTATTTCATTCCAAACATTTATTTTTTTCAAAATATGTCTAAATAAAAAAGCTATTAAGTAGGTACCTCCTTGTGTTTTTCATTTTGAAAATATTCTAACCAAACAATCCTTCTTCTTTTGAATTTGTAATCTGTGGCTAACCAGACTGATATATTTATGAGCTAACCTCAAGACAACATGGCGGGTTCAATGTTTTTCATAATAATTTTAAAACGTTATAGCAACAGATTTACATATTAGATTTCATTCTACCTACTCTCTAAACCAGTGATTGCCAGCTTTCTTTATGCCATGCCCCACCGTAGTCTTTTCAAAAGTCAGATGTCCCACCGGCTGAGTATTCCCCTTTATATGTGGAATGCCGACGTGTCTCATCTGTTAAGCGTGGTGCCCCACCTCTGAGGCATTTTGCCCCACCGATGGGGCGTACGCCCCACCATGGGAAACACTGCTCTAAACCTTCCCGGCAATAATAAAAACAAATTGTGCTATTTTCAGCGATACAGGTCCAGTAATTTTCTAGAAAATCGAGCACAGACAGAGAGACAAACATTATTTATTATATGTAGTAAAGAGATTCAGTAGATTTTTTATATATTCAATATTTTTATCCAAGTTTTAAAAAATTGTGGCAGTTCTAATATAAAAATTTGTTAAAATCATTCCTACATTACGAAATAATTTTTACACTTGTAGCCATTCAGACCAGATTTATGTGCTTTTTAATACTTACCTATTACAATTCTGAAAATTTTATGAAATAAAAGAAATCATAAAAAAATAATAGAACTGTAATTGTAATGTGATAAGAATGATAATAATTTATTAATTGATTACAGTATACTTAGTATCATGAAGAAGGAACCATTGGTTTCGAAACATGTAGCTATTTATCGATTAAAATAGTGGTTAAACAAAAACAATGAAGAAGATAATATTAACACATCCCAACTGAAACACGAATCCGAAAAACACAACAGAAAAATGAAAAGGTATCAGTCGCATCTGGGGCTCGAACACAGGACCTCTGTCTAACCGAGACAACCGCTTTACTGACTAAGCTAATAAGACCAGTTCAATTTACGCCATCTTCACCGATATCATACTTCAAGTACGAGACTTGTTAATATTATCCTCCATTTTAAATCCCATATTATTGGCTGCTATCCTTATGATGATTGCAAAGTTCTTCCCGAACACAATTGCAATCGGAATAGAGTCTCGGATATACATATACGATTCTTATTTATATGAGACATCTATTAACCCTTTTTTACAAGTCTAGAAAGAAATACACACTTTTGTTTTACTTATTGATGTTTATAAACCTCATTATAATATTTTATCATTGAAGAAGACAATATTAACACATCCCAACTGAAACACGAATCCGAAAGAAAAACAACAAAAAGTCCCTTAGCTCACGTAAGACGGAGCGTAATAACCAGAGTTTGATAGCTACTGAACAGTCAAGGGCAACAATTTTCACATGTCAATGTATTTACAGTTTGAATTCGTTAACTTCAATTCGCTGTATTATTTTTTTTTACTGCAAGCTTGCAAAAAAAATGTTTTAGTAATAATAAACATGTAATAATAATTATTATTATATGGTAATAGCTGTCGTTCATAATTATTTACCAATACATTAGTTAGATTTATCACAGTTATCTGACGCCCATAAATTTTAAGACTAATAGTTTTTTAATTTAATGTGCTAAATGCATTTGATTATTTTAATTATTTGCTCATAACTAATTATCTGTTGGACCGGCCGCAGCCATCCATGGTACGTGACATTTATTGAAGATTACGGATAACCTTCACAGTAATGAGAAATGTTTAAACAATACCAGTATCTACCTGCAGCGTTATATTAAGTACTAGCTGACGTACCCGGCATTGCCCGAGGTTATGAATAGTTTGGAGTAAAGTTTTGAGGTTGTCATGTGTTAACCCTACCCCTACCCAGTAATTTCCCTCTCATTCTGAACGTCAAGTGTGCGTAATTTCATCAAGGAAGTACCAAAATTCTGTTTTAAAGGGTGCGAAAGGCGGAAGGTGGCGGTTTTTCGAATTCTCGTGTAGACAGTGTTTTCTCTTGTTTCGAAGATCAGGTCTGCAAAATTTCATCAATCTCGAAATAAAACTGTAGATTTGTATAGAAAACAAACAAACACCGCCCGCACGGACCATTCTTCTTTATATGATACAATAGACTAACTGAAGTACCCGGCGTTGCTAGGGGTTATGAATGGTTTGGAGGAAAGGTTTCAGGTTGTGATGCCCAGTAGTTTTCCTCTTATTTTGAAGCGTTCAAAATTTCATCAAGTAGCATCAAAATTCGTCTTTAAGGGATGGGAAAGGGGGATATGGGTGATTTTTTCGAAATCTCGTTTTGACAGTGACCTTTCTCTTGTTTTGAAATTTCATTAAGCTCGGAATAAAACTATAATGATAAAAATGACAGGATAGATTGGGTTAGCTATAGCTTAGTTGGCATATAACGCAAGTCCCGGATAGATCATGAGGTCCTGGCTTCGAATCCCAGCTGCTACCGTTATCTTTTTCTATTCCGTACTTTTCGGTTTCGTGTTTCAAATTTTTTTTTTTAGTCTTCAATGATTAAAAAAATATATATATACTGGTATATGTAATACATATACATATATTATACATGTATGATTGTTTAAATTATAATTGTAAAAAATGGTGGTGCCCGTGCGTGGGTAATATGAGAAATTTGAGTAATATGAGACTAGAATATTAATTATTTAAGTAATGTAACAGCAAGAAAATACATATTTAATGGAAATTTTAAAGTTATACTAAGTAAGCAGATTTTTTTGATTAAATTTGTAAATTTTGAAGTTATAGTTAAAATAAGTAGATATAAGTAATAAAGATTTTATAAAAGTAATGTTTCAACATCGAGATAATTTAGTCATAATATAACTTTTTTAAAGAAAGATGGAAAAATGTTGACGAATGAGAAAGAAATAAAAGAGAGATGGATGAAATACTTTGAAGAGGTCTTCGAAAGCAACTCGAGTGATATTGATTCCACTGGCGAGTCAGGTATGAATGTTCCCAAAATAAGCATGGATGAAATTAAAAGATCAATTAAATGTATTAAGAATGGTAAGGCTGTTAGTTTCGACAATATTGCTGCTGAATACTTTAAAGGAAATAGCCGTATAATTCTCACATGGTTATGCAAACTTTTTAACCAGTGTTTAGAGGAGGGTTACAACCCATTAGATTGGAGGAGGGCATGCCTCTATACAAAGGTAAAGGGTCACACATGGAATGTGGAAATCACAGGGCTATTATCCTACTAAGTTCAGCTGGAAAGCTGTATGGTTGGATATTGATAAAAAGGGTAAAAATGAAAACAAAGGATAAGATATGGGATGTGCAAAGTGCATTTATGAGTGGAAGGGGTCCATGGATCAGATTTTCTCGGTGCGTATGCTCACAAAGAAGTTTATGGCAAAAAAACAGAAACTTTTCTGTGCTTTTTTAGTTGGTTAGTTAACTTTTTTACATAGAGTGATACTTTATTTGTGGTTTGAATTTCTTTACGTAAAAGATTGAATGTGGGATGTACAATAAACGTGCTGTGTGTTTTCATGAATTTAGTATTAGATTAAGGAGAATGAAACACGCTAATTGACCTTTTACTTCTCGATTTTTGTTCTTTTCTTATTGTTTTTAAAGACATCTTTCAGAGTTTGTAGAGTAAATAGTTTACGTATATTCGGGAATTTAAATTATTTGTATAATATGTCAGATGAAAATGTTTATTTTATATTAAATATTACTTTTTTTGAGTAATTTGTGGAGGTTTAATAAATGCGTCAAGTTCATCTCCCCATTTCCATCGAACATTTCTATTCTGAATGGTGGTTCGTCACCAGGGCGATACTGAGAGTATTATAATAATAAGAAAATTGTTCTTGATTGAAATAAAGATACGTATTATTTTAGTAGAGCAATAATAATATAGTATTAGAAATTAATTAGTTATTATTGTAGGTTTTTCATGATATGTCCAAGCCTGTGTTGAGGCATTTACTTTTAATAACCGACCGATGTTTCGGTTTCGGCCAGTTTCGGTAAATAAACAAGTTTTGGTTTTGGTCCAAAATTATACGATACTTCTTGTATTGCTATTGTAACATAAAGACTATTAAAGATTAGACCGATTTATTTACAACATTAAGTAGTTCGAAAATCTTTTGTATTTTTGTAATTCCTTTAAAGTTAACGTACCAATAGCGTACATTGAAGAACTGTTACTAACAATTAACCAAGTAATTGAAAGTAAACCATTGAAGAAGATAGTATTAACAAATCTCAGTGAAACGCAAAACAGAAAAAGACACAATACAAAGCTAACGGTCGCAACTGGGATGTGAACCCAGATCCTCTAGTCTTACCGAGACTTACGTCTCTACCAATTAAGCTATTAAGACTTTTCAAAAATTTATATTATCCTCAATTAATGTCCATATTAGACGATCTGGGTTGGAGTGCGAGTTACATGTCATTTTTGTTTCCTGTATCTGTTTCATGTTTCATTGAGATAGGTTAATATTTTCTTATTTATTTATACTTTAGCCGACCGGGTTTCGCTACTACCGTAGCTTCTTCAGGGCAGTATACAACTAAACTATGAACTAAGATGCACATGTGTTATAGATTGATACAAACAGTTCTATGTAGGCATGGGATTGTATGAGCTATTTCTTAGAACGGAAAGTCCCATAGACGCTGAATTCAAAACGCACGTATGGTATACATTTTGGACTCGGTTCGGGACCTCGGCTCTTCAGAAAAGACTTCCGTTTGACAGTTTTACTGGAGGTAGCTATTGCTGTTCATTGCCAGATTCTACTAAAGCACCTCATCGCATCCTGCTGTGTTTTTATTGGTCAACTTGGTGAAACTTTTTTTAAAATTTGGAATTCAATTTTTTTTTTTAATTGTCGCTACCGGGTTAGTATCAGCTATTTATTGTCTTGTAAAATGCGTCGAAGCGCAGACTCGGCTCCAATAATTTCTTAAACCGATGCCGAAAAAAGCGGATAAAACTGAAAAAAAATAAATATATATTAATATGCTATGATTGAGAAAAAAAAACTTTCCCATGTGACGTAGATTCAAAAGTTTCCTGTACATACGGGCTGTACCAGCACGTACCCGACAAACTTTAACCAGTGATTCCTACGTATATGGAGTAAAAAATGTTCATTTATTTTTGGTGTCCCACCCCGACCCTAATTGTCGAAAACATTTTTTAAAATGTTTTTAGGTGAAAATAGGAATCATCGGAGACCAAAACATCATTACTACATTTTTTGTCTCCAACTAAGCTCAGGAATCACTGGTTAATGTTTGTCGGGTATGTGCTGATACTTCCTGTTTACATAACTGGAAACTAGCGGTAATCCTGTATATAATCTATCTTCTTATTTCTATTATATAAAGAATATCCCGGGCGGGCGGTGTGTGTTTGGTTTGTATACAAATCTACAGTTTTATTCAGAGCTTGATGAAATTTTGCACACTTGACTTTCGAAACAATAAGAAGGTCACATTCCACATGAGATTTCGGAAAACTACCCCATCCCCCTTTCTGACTCCTTAAAGCACAATTTGGTACTTCATGATGAAATTTTGCACGTTTGACGTTCAAAATAAGCGAAAAATTACTGGATAGGGGTAGGGGTAACACAATCATTCATAACTCAAAGCAACGCCAGGTACTTCAGCAAGTATAAATACAATTTAAGATTAGAAAATGGCTAATTATTATTTAGGAACTAATGTATTTAGGAATTAAGAGTTGATAGATTCCTATTAATTGAGGGTATTTATATTAAATATAGTGGACTAATCAAAAAACTTTTTAAGATCTGTGATAAATGAAGGTACTCACCAATGGTTTGCAGGAGTTGATTTATTTGTATAACTGTTATAAAGCTCATGATTAAATCTTACAAAATATAAATAAGAGCACGAGACAAGTAAATGTCGATGTCACTACTGTCGCCGTGCTATAATCTTAGTGGCCAGCTCAGCGGGCAGTAGCAGGTAGGTATAATGGTATTTCGTAATTTTGTAAAATGAACAACATTTATGTCTTGGTCCAACTAACTGGCACTTTAAACTTTTACACTCGTACATCTTTCACAATACAAAAAATACTTAATTTCCGTCTTGACGACGTAAATACGAGAAAATCGATATGAATTTTATGCGCTAATATCTCAACCGTTTTATCGCAAATATGCAAGCCTCTGCATGTCACGAATATGCTTATTGACGTTGATAACAATATTTTCCAATACATTAAAAAAATGCGTTTATGCATATTAACATATGTTTTAAAAGATCAAGGTGGAATGTATCGATCTTATGCAATTTTATGGATGCAGTTTTGTTTTTTTTCTTAAATCAGTTTTGATAACGGTGGCCTTGATTTTTAATAATTAATTTCAACCACATTTTGAAAGCAAATCATTCATCTGACATAAATAAAGACTTGAACATTTTACTTACAAATACAATATGTATATATGCATTAGGTAAATTAGAAACTTTACAAATTAGAAGTGTTAATAGTCAATTAAATATATTTTTTTAAATAACCACCTCTTTAATTTTTTTTCAGATTCAATACATATATTCAGAATAATTATTGTTATTTTGGTACATTGGTTTGTCTTTGATTTTGTTTGAATTTCTATTTTCTAATACAAATATATTACTTAATTTTAATTTTGTTTATTTTATACAATTATTTTACATAAATACCCAATATCGTCACTCACCACTTATTGATATTATCGTCTATTTTTTATAATTTGTCTATGGTTTATGTCATTTTGTTTTAATATACATTGTATGCAGGCGAGGGAACCGTTGTTTTCGAAATATATAGATATTTATTTATAAAATAGTGGTTTAAACGAAATGAGTTTTGTTGTTTAATTGAAAATAATGCCATAAAGCTAATTTTCGTTTATTGAAGAAGAAATTAATAAATAAATTCATTAAAAATTACTTTGTAAATTTATTTTATTACTTAAACACCTAAGGTTTTAAGTAATAATAATTTTTCTGAATTTACCAACCATATTTTGATATAAATAATCGTTTAAAAATTTAAATTTACATATGAATGCAACCAGTTTACAATTGGACAAATGTTAAATTTTAGAAATTAGAAAAAAGTGTTGATGGTCAATTAAGTATAATTAATAATCTTTTTTTTAATAGCTGTCTCTTGAATACATTTTCATATTAATATTATAAATTAAAATAATTTCTTTTTAACAATTATTTTTATAAACAATAATTATTAGCCTGAAACACTCATCCAAATTGAAAAAACCTTCCGAGCAAAAGATAAATGTCGCCGGCAGGACTCGAACCCACACCCTTCTAATATCCGGTCAGATGCTCTACCATTGAGCTACGTCGGCTTATCGCAAACCCGCCAAGTTAATAAATATATACTAGTGTTTCATTCAATAATTACGGTTTTTTATTATATTTCACCTGTAAACAACCAACTTTGTTAGTATGAGTAAGGCTTGTGACGGCTAAGTGTTTCAGGCTAATAATTATTGTTTATAAAAATAATTGTTACCCCCTGCGCTATGCACAAAAATCTTGTCTTAAAAACTTTAGTTTATCAATTAATAAATATTTGACAAGTCAAAAACATTTTTCACCAATAAATGAAGACATAATTTGTCTCGACGCCACCTATTGAGGGATTTAGCCGTCACAAACCTTCCTCATACTAATAAAGTTGGTTGTTTACAGGTGAAATATAATAAAAAACCGTAATTATTGAATGAAACACTAGTATATATTGATTAACTTTTTGCGATAAGCCGACGTAGCTCAATGGTAGAGCATCTGACCGGATATTAGAAGGGTGCAAGTTCGAGTCCTGCCGGCGACATTTATCTTTGCTCGGAAGGTTTTTCAATTTGGATGAGTGTTTCAGGCTAATAATTATTGTTTATAAAAATAATTGTTACGCTCTGCGCTATGCACAAAAATCTTGTCTTAAAAACTTTAGTTTATCAATTAATTAATTTCTTTTTAATTTCTACAACGAATTTGTTGTTCAATGTTTTATTAACATTTTTGATTAATTACTTACCCTCTTTAATCAATTTTTGTTTATGTTTACAATTCATCTATTCTTACATTATTGTGTTCTATGTTTATCATTTTTCTATACTTGACATTATTTTTTTTTAGTAATCTGTGTGTCCCGAAAAGGAAAGCTTCGCTTTCAACACATATTCATATCTATATACTGATAAAGTGGTGATTACAAAATAATTTTTAATTCATTTCTTAAAAATGACGCCACATAAGTGAATACCAATCATTTGAAGAAATTATAAAAATATTAATTATTTATTTAAAAAATTATTAATTGAGTTTAATTTTAGTAAAAATGAACAGACGTGTCTTTTATAAAACCTGTTGACATAATTTTTTTTTTCTAACTTTTCATCCAATCTAATTTCACGTACGTATTATGTTATGGAAAAACAATTTTGAATAGTGTTGGTGTAGGTATTATTTTACGGATATGCATATGATGTGCAAATGGGTGGAAGATAATGTCTGGGACACTTATAATGTTTGAGTCGGATTATTATTTGAACTTATTTGAGTCGGGTCACGTAATTTGTATCAGTCGAGATAAAAGCGCGTGTATGAATGTGACTGAAGTCAGAAGAATGTGCCAAGACAGATTTGTGTGGTTTTCCAACCCCTTTAACTACGACACTGGGTAAACGCAGTGATGTTTAATAATTAAATGAATTTCCTACTGTAACCACAACAAAAACAAACAAAAAAAACGTATTTCCAAATTCTGTACCTAATTTACATTTATATGGTAAAACTAAAATGTTGAAACAAAACTAACCAATACACATCAATACTTTTTCCACATTTAACACACCCACGTGAACACCTCAGCACAGGTTTTCCTAGTGAGGTGTTCACTACACATGTAGCACTCCATTCACAGTATCACCTATTCAAACCTACCTTACACTCCACATTATAAAACACGTTAGAAAACACCTTGTAACGATACTGTATAGTGTAAATATATAAATTGAAAAAAATAAACGAAATGAATGTAAATTACGTTTTTACGTTTAGTTTTTTTTTTTCTTTCTTAAGTATGTATATACAGGGTGTTATATGTTATACGAGACGTACCTGACTTACAGCCAGTGATTTCTAACCTTATTTGGAGTAAAAAATGTAAATGAAATTTTCCTCTCCGGCGACATTTGTTAATTTAAAAAGAAAATAAAAGCATTAAAATTTGATAGGTATTTTACAGGTTACTCGGCTGAGTGATCAAATATGTGGAAAAAAATTATATATATTGTATTTAAAAACAAAATGTAGAAAAAAATGCTTCAATAAATGTCCCCGGAGACCAAAATTTCTTTTACGCCCATTTTCTTAATGATTAAAGTAAGTCAGGTCTTAACATCCTGTATATTATTTTAATGACAAAAAACATTTATTCTAAATTACTTCTAAAAATCTCTGAAACTTCACTGGTCTAAACTATTATATCCAATCTTCGGATTTTTTTATGTGAACACCGTACAAGAGTCTGCTCCCAACCGTTCGGAGCTAGTGGGACTATGGCATCCCCCTTTGGGGTACCTTGTAAGGCTGAAGGTAGTGGGGAATGGAAGAAATTGTTGATTGGGAAGGTGGGAAAGTACCTGGCTATTCAAATCTGGTCACAAAATACGGATAAAGCTATTTCAAACAACGCTCCTATTATGAATGGTGCTCTTTCACCAGGGCGATACTGAAAGAATACTACTCTGAAATGGATGGTTGAACAATAAAGCTAGACAGGATGGATACTGGTAATTAGAAAAACTTAAATGTTTAAATACTCTTATGTGGTTAACCGCTTAACGCGAGCGTTTTTTTGTTCACTTCGTAATCTTTAAAAGTCATTTGGGAGAACCATTTCACATAAAAATAATGCATTGCTTCATAGTAAAAACACGAAACTCGTAAAACAAAAATTTTGGTCCCATGGTAATTCAACACATTTATGAAAATCTATACCCATCTATCGGCAACGTGCAGTTCAGACACAAAGCGACGGGCACAGCACCGAAGCACAACCAAACTAACTAACTAACTAACCATCACGCCGTTTCTCCGCAGGGGTAGGCAGAGAGGACGGACCGCCAAACAACTCGATCTTGGCATACACTTCTTCCTTCATTCACATTCATACAACGCCTCATACATTCTCTTCTGTTATTCCGACTTCTGACATGGCCCGACTCGAGTATTTGATTAACTTGATCGTGCCATGTCTTCCTCGGGCGTCCCCAGCTTCTTCTTCAATTCACATTCGCGTCATATATTCTCCTTACACTCCTTTCTTCGTTCATTCGCTCTACATGCCCAAACCATCTAAGCGTCCCTTTCTTAATCTTGCTCACTACGCTCACATTCTTTACGAATCTCAACAAGCACAACCACCTAGATGAAAAGGCCGGGACACTGAATCAAATCACCTTATTAACTTGTATGACATCACAATAAAATAAAAATTAAAGTAACTAAAACGATTATAAATGTTTTAATAAATTAAAATAATTTTTTTTTAAATAAAAACAAAAAATATTTTTTTAAATCTCATACATCAAGGGGTCGATTTTATGCAGTGTCTCAGTCTTGTAAACTTGGTACTTTTGACCAAAGAGAGTATTTACATTCCACCGTCCGTGAATGTGCTCATAGATAATGTATGCAACTAATCTTGCCGTGCCCGTCACTTTACGTGTCTGCGCTGCTCGGTGCCGGTAGATGTAAATCGAACTTGAATCGGTACAGTTTTTTTTAAATAAAAATAGTTTTGTTTAGGTCTTCAGGCTATTTTTTTCTACAGGCTATTATTTCTTTTTTTTTTAAAATTATTAATAATTTTTATTGAGATTTAAAAACCTCATTGTAATATTTAATCATTGAAGAAAATAATATTAACATAACCTAAATGAAAGATGAAACCGGACAAATTTTTTGTTTAAATATTATTTGATTAAATATTACAATGAGGTTTTTAAATCTCAATAAAAATAATTAATAATTAAAAATTGAATTCTTTAGACTTTTATCAAAAGTCAATAGATGTCTCATATAAATAAAAAAACGGATTTTAATCCGAGACACTGTTTAAGTTTGCAATTGAGTTCGGATAGAACTTTGTAAACATCATAAAAATAGCAGCCAATAATATGAGATTAAAAATGGAAAATAATATTCACAAATCTTGAATTTCAGATATGATATCAATGAAGATGACACAAATTGAACTGGTCTCATTAGCTAAGTCGGTTGAGCGTTGCCCCGGATAGGCAGAAGACCCGGGTTCGAGTCCCAGATGCGACTGAAATCTTTTTAGTTTCTGTCCTTTTGTCCGGTTTCATCTTTCATTTAGGTTATGTTAATATTATTTTCTTGAATGATTAGACATTATATCACTTTTAAAAAGTTTGCCGATTCATTCGTTTTGTTGAATATCCTGTCACCCAAATTGTAATTCCCTGATACCTACCAAAGATTAATGTCAGTTACTTATTACGCTGTGTATGAATTTCGTTTTACACGGAATGATAATATATATTATAATCCATGGATTCAAAAGTCACGTTTCTCTTCCTAATCGGCTTTTAATACCTTATTCCAGTGATACACAGCCTTTTAAGCTAAAAGGCCAATTGATTATTTTTTTATATGATCGCGGTCCACAAGGGGTAATTTACAGAAATGGTTAACTTGACTTGTCGATTGCCAGTGTAGATTAATTATTTATTGTTTGTGGATATCATACAAATCAATCAAAATTTATAAATAAATTGAATACATGTAAAGTCAGGATTTTCAAATGAAACTAACTACGTAACCCTTTTATACTTTGGAAATTTAGCAACCTTTTAATAAATCAATTAAAAATGCATCAAAATATATAAAATAAAATAAATACTCCAAGGTAAAACCAATAAATGTTGTCGATTTTAATCAATCTGACTTTTAAAAAGAAATGCTCGTAGCTTCGGGCTGCTGATTCAAAATACTTGACACAGAAGTTTGTCGCGATACCCTTTCTATTTTGTAAAACAGATCGAAAAAAATACCGAAATATTTTTTATCATAGTACCCGGAAATCTAAACGCTATTAAATAACAAATGTCAAAACTCACTTCCGTTACGTTTATGTTTTCAGAAACGATATTTGTTCGTGTACGCCTATAAATGGAATTCATTCAACATGTCAATTGCAGTGCCCTCAGAAAAATAAATAAATGCTGTTGACTTTCATTTGTTTTATTTAGTCTCCTGAGCCACCGGTTATTGATCACTGCCCTATTCACTTTAGGTAGGTTTTTTTTTAATTTTGCACATAATATATCGTTTTAATAAAAAACTGTCCCTGGCAGGTTACGCATCTTCATAAAGGTTTTAATTAACTCTTACATTGTTAGACCGGTCAGTGGCTGAGTTGGCAACGCGTTTGGGTCCCACCCAGACGTCGTGAGTTCAATTCCTCAGCTGGCTAAGTCCTCAGGCTAGAAAAAAAAAAAAAATATTTGAGAAAAAAACTTACTTTACAACACACTTATATGGGGTTATTTAAAAAAAATACATATATATTTAAACGTTAATTTCTAAAAAAATCCTTATAAATGTCTGCAATTAGTGCATAGGCATCAGTTTATGGTAGTACTCTCGAAATTATGTATATAACAGCTCATGATGGTACTCCCTCTCTAAAAATGAAAATTTCTCAATTAGAGAGGTATTACTTAACAAAGAAACTAAACGGATTATATAATGTAATTTTTTTTGTACTTATTTACCAACTGTCATTCATTACCATAAAAAAAATTGTTAATGATATATGCCTGCCTAATAAAAATCTTTAAAAAAAATCTGGAAAGAGCAGAGACCATTAATACTCGCAATGAATCTACCTGCTACTCTCGTTCTTACTTTCCCACAAAAATGATACAAATACTCAATTTATTTATTTTTAAAGCAATTCGTTGTTGATAGGGGGGAAATCACCAGACGATATGTCAGTTTCATGGATATATTGTTATGTTTTCAAGAGCTGTGAATAATGATAAAATGTCGCGATGCTACAATCCAAATTTAGTCGTGCATTATAAAAAATAAGCAGGTCCATTTATTGTAATCTGTAATATTTCCAAACTATTATTATTATCTTCATTGTACTATGTGTGTGGTTTTCGCCCATCGGGCTCTTTACTGACAATTGTTTCAATAGCAGGAGAAAGCGGGGACGAATTTATGCATTAATGTTGTTTAAATTGAAATATTTAAAAAATTTATGGATTTAAGAATTCAAAGGGTAATATTCACTTTCTAGCTTAATAACCACGACATTTAAAGTTTGTTTTCAAACTAAAAATAATTTTCAAAGTTCGCCAAAAGGCGCGCGTGACGTCATACGTACACAATTTTGTCGTTTGATAGTTAAAGCTGCTCCCAAACGGGTCGCTACGAAAATAAAAACTTTCGTAATTAATAATCAAAAATGCTTTACAAAAACATTATTTATTTTCAAATAATTTATCTGCAAACCTGTGTGTGAGTCCACCAGATGCGTCATCGCGCAATGTGTAATATATGAAGGAGCGACCTACATTCTGCCAAAACCCACCGACAGGGTTTTTAAATCTCGTAAAATGTTAATAATGTATATATAATGATTTATTCATTGTGTATGATAGATAATTAAACATATTCAAAATCAGCGTATGTCGACCTTCTTAAGTATAATTTCTTTTTCAAGCCACAATATTTCTTTACTGGAATTCCTTATCTTCATCTATCCCCTATTCCTATGTACTTAATTGTTCTAAGAGTACTTTTCCCAGCTTCATAAATAAAACAGGGTTTTAAGAGGAACGACTGCGCTGCCTGTTTCATAAATAAATTTATTTTGGATTTGGGGAAAAAATACCCATCCAAACTGAATGAAATATTTTTTTTAAATTAAAAGTTTGGTAAACATCTAGTACGGATGAGAAGTATTTTATTTGTTTTTGTTTTAAATTCTGAAGTATATGCCATGAAAAATAATCAATTTTCCTAATTTTAGAGGCAATTTAGAAAATCATTTACTATTTTATCGTTTTTTTTTTAATTATCATATATGCTATGCAAATATGATTACGTAAATAAAAATTTCAAAATAAATTTAAAAAAGAAAAGATTTTTTCGGGTCGATATTTTAAATTATGTACGACAAATTTGTCTTTTCAACGTGAATTGGTCGCTTTTAATTTAATTTAAAATCCGCCTAATCCTACTTCTAATATTAAAAAAATATACATAGTATATATTTTATTATTTTTTCAAAGCAGAAGGGGTAACACTATTTTTTAAATCACAGTTAGCCCACAAATAATTGTTAAAAATGGTTCTAAAATCCCGAAAAATCAATTCTTTAATGGCCTATATTTCATAATGTAAAACAAATATAAATAAAACACTTCTCATTCATACTAGATATTTAGTCAATCTTTAATTAAAAATTTGGCCTCAAATCCAAAATTAAGTTTTGTATGAAACAGGCCGCACAGCCGTTCCTCTTAATTGTTTTGTGTATTTTATCTCAGGAAAAAATATTATAATTTAATCCATTTACTTCCTAAAAATGCCCGACTGTACAGATTGATAAAATGGATAAGCTGAGAAAGTCGATTTACCTAAATCTGCTCTTAGAACAATACGGTACTCAGTCGATGATTTGAATTTAAAAATGTTTCAGTGTTTTTATAATCGATGCATATTTTAACAAAAAAAATCATGTCTAATTTTTAGTAATTTTGGCTACTAAGTTTCCCGAACCAGTTGATTGGTTGGTTGCATCATAAGAGCGTTGATATACAAGTTCATCGTGGGCGCAAAATAAATCATGTTATTTATTGTTTTCCAATACCCTTGCTGATTTCATACATTGTCCACAGAACACAGAGATAAAATAAACGAAAATAAGCCGATATTATTTCTATTTTTATTTGATGCATGAAAATTGAAAAAAGCCACGATTGCGTTGTAGGTTGCCAGGTCTGTATTTGTAAAACAGTAACTTCGTTTTACGTCGCTTTTTTGTATACTATTGCCAACAAGGTTTCGCTATCACCCTTCTTATTCCTTTACATACCCCCTCCCCTGCTCCATTCTGTATTTTGTCTCACTCTGTAATAAAGGTATAAATAATCACTCTAATTCATATTACACATGGTTATCAACTATTATCATACTATATTTTCATAGTAATCTAATATTATTTTTATTATGTATTTATATTACGCACAGTAATCTACTACTATCATACTATTTATTCATATTACACATAGTAATCTAAATTTATTTTATTATATATTTATATTACGCACAGTAATCTACTACTATCATACTATATATTCATATTACACATAGTAATCTAATATTATTTTATTATATATTTATATTACGCACAGTAATCTACTACTATCAAACTATATATTCATATTACACATAGTAATCTAATATTATTTTATTATATATTTATATTACGCACAGTAATCTACTACTATCATACTATATATTCATATTACACATAGTAATCTAATATTATTATATCAATATATTACAGTAATCTGCTCTTATTATAGTAATCCACTGTTATTATTTTATTATTTTACGGTAATGTCCTATTAATATATTAGTATCATACTGCCCTGACGAAGCTACGGTGGTAGCGAAAACTGGTTGACAACAGTACAATTAGTATTCCAATAATAATAATATTCCAAAAGGTGAAAAGTTGGCAAAATAAAGAAAACATAAAATGCTTTTTGCCACTCTGTAAATTAGTTATATATTATTTTTTTAATAAGCTTATGCTGAATATTACAATTTATGAGATTTAAAAATAAAAATAATGTTTGCATTATAAAATCTAAGAGAAATAACTCTCACTTTTTTTAAAATAGCAAAAAAATATAGTAAAACCATAAGATCCATATTAAAAAGGTGGCATTTGAGGACTTGCCACTTTTACTTTTACAAAATATAATAAATTCGTATGATGCAGAACTAAAAAGTGGCATTTGAGGATTACCCACTTTTAATGCAAGATAAAGTAAAGAGAGTAAATATGTGCTTACTTATGATTATAAATAAAGAAAATACATTATATTGGAACAAACTCATCATTAAGTTTATTTAAAGATAAAGTAAGTAGGAATATTCTCATCTAAACCTGTTTAATTTTGAAATACCTCGTAAACTGATAACTAACAGCTCGTAATAACATAATAGTTTTAAAATGTTACTCCATTTATCCTCTCGATTCTGGTTGTTCCGTATTGGGAACCAAATGACGGTTCTCATAATACCCGTTCTATCTCCCTTTCTCTTAAGGTCAGACATATGTTTAAGAAAGAGAGAACTCCAGATCTCACTTTGGAATAACAAAATTATCATCAAAGTTGAACTTTCTCCATAAACTTTTGGCAATTCCAGAGTGCATCATGATAACCATCGACCTAGATGATGGGACATAAAAATATTAAATATATTAACGGAAAAAAACACATGTATGTATTTTTCAAATAATCAATTTTTTCGATTGGTATTGGTTCTCCATCACGACGCTAGGAACATTGTTACTTAGTGCAATGGTAGTGGGAAATTTTCAGATTTGATCAGGTTAACCCGGAAATGATTGCATTTCTTTTAAAAAAACATATATTTTTGTACGAGTATATATACAGTATTGATGTCACTAGTCTCAGCAGATCTCTCTGCATATAATAAATATTTTTCTCTGGATGCAACAGCTTTGTTAATACATAAATATGCTCTTTCCATGTTTTACATTTATCACATTTTGTAAACGTATTACGTAAAATTTTCCCAAGATTCACACCCTTCGTTACCAAGTTTAGCACACGATATACATATTCATATCTTCGGATACAAATTTTCTACATATTTCGTAGGAACATTTTTGTGTGTTTACCCAAAAAAATTACAATGCATCAATTTAACTGTCACATCACTTGGTAAAATAAACAACGCTTATTAGGGGTGTGTTCACGGTGATACTACCATTTTTTTTTTTTTTACAGTAACTCCACACAGGAGACCAAGGAGGAAATAATTTCCCTCAAGGCCTATATCATCTTTGGGGATGCTGTGTGGAGGATCTTTTATAGGATAGGAAGGAGTGAACTTGGGTCTTGAAGAGACCCATGTTATAGGATGGAGGAAACAGAGAGGCTGGCAGATCATTCCACAGCCGAGTGTTGAACACAAGAACGAGTCGTAGAAGCGACCCGTTCTCATGTGACAAATGTCAACCGTGTGCAAATGTTGGGCGCGTTTGGCGTGTTTCCCGACTATGCACCGGTGCCGAAGGGATCAATGACGCTAGTTCCTCGGAGCATCTTCCATTAAAATACCGGTAGAACAAGGACAGCATTCCCACCCGACGTCTGTGCTCCAAAGATTGCAACCCATTTGTTAAGATAGGCGAATCTATCAAACGGACCGTATGACTGAATGAAAAAGATTTTACGTGTGATTTATCACGTGTATTTTCTGATGTTTTCCTCTGTTACCAGTGGTTTTTTACAGTTTTATTTAAGCATAATATTTTGATTTATACAATCGTTTAATTTATCGTACCCCCATCGTACTAAAAAAATTATTTCAAACTTTTGTTTTATCTCCACTGCAATTATTAAAAGTACCCATAGACAAAGTATTTTGACGGTTTTCAGAATTTCCACCTTGTCGCTGTATATCCTTTCTGAAAAATTGCAGTATGTCTGTAAGATGACTGAACGTTCATACAAAAAAAGGGCAAATGTGTTGATACACATTTAAAAAGTGACGACGGCAAGGGGTATGTCACTTTTTAGAGTAGTTTGTGTAGATGCCACCTTTTGGTGATTGGTTTTCTGCGGAGATACTGCATTTATTCGGTTATTATTCCTCGAAAACTAAAATAATATACCACTTTAAAAAAATGTTACAAATTTTACTTGTGGTGTACAAAATGGATATAACTCATTTTGTAAAAAAATGGAGATGCCACATTCTTCACAATGACGGCAGTATATACAAATGATATTTTTCACTCGAGTTCCTTTTTGAATTGAACAAATCACTCAAATTTATTGGCGTCATCAATCGAATTAGGTATCTCTGACTATTAATATAATGAACAAACAAAAAATGACTGCTCGTTGGTTCGCTCTTATCTTGAATATTCCTGTCATTATTTAGTCTCATTTCTATGTTGTTTACATTCATCATATTGAGTCCGTAGGTAGAACATCGTTTCTAGGATTTTTTTTGGGAATTAGTGCTACAAAGAGGCGTTTTCTCAATTACTGATTTTGAACAATCTTTAAACCTGTCATCTTCAGAAACACGTAGTAAATACTATAGCGGGCTTACGTGTACGCTTCGGAGCAAAGGTATCGCGCGCCACTCCAGGCGCAGAAAAGTAATGTCCGTAACGTCCACTGTGGGACTTTTCTGCGCGGCGGTCTGGAGTGAAGCGCGATACCTTCGCTCCGAAGCGTACGTGTAAAGTCCGCTTATGTCTCACCTGTAATTTCAAAATTATTTATTGTCTTCGTGACTTATTTCTGCATTCCAACCCAGTTCAACATTCATTCCCGTAGACGTAGACCTAGACATAATTCAATTTTCTACGTCAACAATCAACGTATTATATATATTACTCTCCATTTTCTAGAATGTCGAGACTTGTCAACTCTAGCCGAAGCCTTGCATTTCTCGGTGTAAGTCAAAATGATTTTTCTAAATATTTAATTTTGGAAATACGAAGAAAAACCGTTTTTAATATTTTCTATTCATGTGACCTAAATCATGAGATCTATTAAAACAAACTTCGGGCTATGACTTGATGTTATCACCTAAAACATTTTTTTTGATCATTTTGTCATTTCTTAATTCATGTATACTATTTTTTTTTGATAATTTCTCTTTTATCTCATTTCGTGTTATACCTATTCGTATGTTATATTATTATTGGACAATGGTTGTAAATAAATAAATAAATAATACCTAATTAACTAATCGAAAATATGACCGCATGCGAGCAAAAGCACACAGGTACCCTCAATCATTTTCGCATAAATAAAATTTAAAAAAAACAGTCAAGTCATTTACAAACGGAGGGGGTTGTTTTGTCTCCCCTGTTTACAATCACAATATACTCCGCAGCCCCGGTACATAGCGGTACATGGGGCGGCTTTATAGGCTGGGGTACCAGTTGCCTATGTAACTACTATCTGCCAATAAGGACTATTCGTTTCAAGGGTGATTTGCTGCCCCAGTGAATCAAAACTACTCTTTTACTACTACGTGTAACTAAGCGGGTAATCTAGGGCTATGTACTAGAGCCGTGCCTGATGTATTTTTCTCCATTGTCCTTGAAATAATTGATCTTATGTAAGTAATAAGGAACTTCAATGAAAAATATTGCCGCTCAAATATATATTTCTGTATATTCATTTAATTTATTCTATATTATTATTATCTATTAAGTTTTTCATTTTATTTTAATCTTTTTGGAATTTTTTTTTTTAGTTTTTTATTTTTTATTTTTATACGAGTATACATATTTTTTAAATTTTTATTTTATTATTATTATTATTATTTTTATTTTTTTATTATATTCATCTCTCTATTTATATTGTTTATTTTTCATGTGATATGGCAGACTGGGTTTGCACTACCCACCCAGCTGGATGCTGCTGGATTAAAAACTTAAATAAATAAAAATAAAATAAATATGTATCAGCCAACGCCGATTCCGAACATATAATTTTACATTGAATTTTTAAAACGTTATTTAAAAGTGAATAAAAAGTCATCTCATCGAACTACCCTGTTAAGTTTGTGTCATTGCATTGGGAAAATTTGACGCTGCAGGTCTCGGCCGCGCGTATTCTGGTTTTGAATTTGATTTTGTTTTGTATTTTATGTAAGTATGTACTTTTTTCATGTTTTGGCAACATTTTAATGTAATTTTTGGTGACTTTAAGCAAAATAATTGCTGTCCAATATAAAAAAAATGTAATCAATAAGGAACTACAGTCCATTTTAACTTAATTTTTTTGTTTTAAAGATCGTTTTCATAGAAATCGAATAGTTGTTAGGTGTGACGTCACATGAGTGGTAAGAATTAGCGGTTTTATTACCGGTAGTCTGACGGCCTCCATAGTCGAGGGGTAAGGCTCTTGATTACGAATCCGAAAGTCGCGGGTTCAAATAAATTAATTTAATTAATAAATTTTATTTAATTAATTTGTGTTGTTTCACAATTAATTCATTTAAAAATAATATATAGTATATTTGCGCATGTTCCAGAGTGGAATACACTCTTAGTATCATCGCCCTGATGAAAGACCAACATTCAGAATTGAAACGTTGCTTGAAATGGCTTTTAGTCGTGTTTGGTTACCAGATCTGAATAGCCAGGTATTCCCCACCTTCCTCTTCCCCCTCTCCTTCCCCTCCCCAATACCTTCAGCCTCACAACATTCCCCAATTGGGAATGCTATAGTCTCACTGGCTCCAGACGATTGGGAGCAGTTGGGACTTTTGTGCGGTATTCATATAAAAAAGTCGATTTTGTTTGAATTCTATGCAAACGTTCGAGACCCTTTTTACTAAAAAAATAATCGCCCTTAATTGAAGTAAGCATTGTAAAATATCGGCGTCTCGTCAATATTGTAGGTGCATTGTACCAAAGTGCAAAAATACATCGTAATTCATAACCGATAAACAATTTTTCACCTCCAAGAAATCCATCACTAGATAAATCCAACTTTTTTCGAGGAAACTGCAGACTGCAAAACTAGGCTCTGGAACTAATATATAATATAATACCTCAAAAATCACCTCGAGGGCGCTGTAGAAATGCTTTTTTTCCACAATGCTCTATCTTATCATTAACTGTAGACAGTCTATCATATCGATAATCAGTACTGGGGTTACTGACCAGTCTCGGTGTATTCGACATTTATCGTTATCTAATATTAATAAATCTTTGATTTCGCCAATATTTCAATAAAAATTATTACTTCTTTGTCAAAAATGATTTTTTTTTAATATATATATATAGCCAGAAATGAAAAAACATTAAAAATTCTTAAGTTTTTAAACCGTTGTCTCGAACACTGCTAAGTTTAAAGAGAACATTTTGATTTCAAATTGTAGAATTTTTATATACTTTAAAAAATATGCATGTACGAGTATGTAACTGATCTATGCCGAAAAATAAGTCACTCGTGTTTCAAAATCGACAAAAACTCAAGAATGGTGAGGTGACTAGATCTGAATAGTAAGGTACTTCCCCACCTTCCTCCATCCCATCGCATTCTCCCTCCCTTTATCCTCAAAACATACCCCTAATAAGGGATGCCATAGTCCCACTGGGTTCGGATAGTTGGGACTCTTGCGCAGTATTCGCATGAAAAAATAAGAGTGCCAGGAGAATTCATGACGTAAAAGTAAATGGCAGAAGAATTAATCGGTCAACGCAAAAACGATATGAAAATACCTTTTGAACATCCCCTGTGAATAACAAAATACCGACAGACTAATAATGTATCAGTATTTGGTAATATCAGAAAATAACAGGCACGACACAAGACTCTCAACAGTTTTCTGCGCGTGCGCCTGTCACGGACTTGACAAAAGCACAATTTAAAACTGTTTCCAGTCTATCACAAGGGCACGTTCATTATTAAGTACCAACAAAAAAACTCTTCACTGAAATAAAGAGAACACACACTAAAATTTTTCGAAAACACTCATTGTAAAAGTAGTATTCACATCAAAATCCCTAATATTTAAGGCGTCATAAAACATATTATCTTGAGTTATTTAATAACGGTATAACCTATTTTAAATCAATGTCTCGAATTTGTAGATTGTACAATGAGATAGATTGTGACGATACATTTTTTTTTTATTATTGCACATATATCTTAATAGCTAATTACAAAATAGTGTAGAATTTATTTAACAAAAACTACTCAACTCAATAGAGAAAGATTTCTCGTGTTTGAGTTGGGGAGCAGCACCATGTACCGACGGTAATGGTATGTTACAGAAAATAAAAATAAATCAAGAATGTGATATAGATAAAGTTTGTGTTTTTGTTCACGATAAATATACAAAATAAATTATCTAGAAAATAGAAGAATAAAAGTGCATGATAATAGAAATGCACCAATAAGGCGCATACAAGATATAAACATAACATATTTTAATTTTAGTCATATTTCGGAAGGTTTGATGAAATATTTCTATAGGATATGTTTTTTTTTTCTAGTTAACATACATTATTTACAATTAAGAGTTTTATCAAATTTAAGAAGAAATTAAAACTTGTATTTACTGTTGGAGTTATCTAATAATTGTTTAATTTGTGATTTGAAAGAATTTTTTTTTTTTCTTTTTTGTTTTTACACGGGAGGGCATTAAAAAAGTTATACCTTGATATGCATAATGGAGTTGAAAAACACTAGTTTTAAATTTAGGTATTTCTAAGTTGCTACGTGATGTTGGTTGGTTACTCATTTTAGTGGAAAATGTTGAATTGAAATTGTTGGTCTTGTGTGAATTTGTAACAATGTGTTCTTTTTGAGGATTTTATTTAAACTGAGGACTCTTAAAGAGTTAAATAGCTGTGTAGTTAGAAATACTTTTAAAATCAATATTTGTATCTTTTCAACAGGCAAGAGTTAGTTTTAAAGGCTCCCCCAACCGATTATACCATATTATAAAATGGATTGCGCAAGGAAATACTATTTTTTTATCATATTGGATGATAGGATGTTTCTCAATCTAACGAATATGTAAATAAGTTTTCTTACTCTGGTTACCGTATTTTATACTTGTTTTTTTCCATTTTAGTTGACTCTACAAAAACACCCAGATAATTTTCGCTATTTTTGCCAGTGATGGGTAAACATTTGGCGTTGTCGCATTCTTTTTTATGTGATGAATGGATTTTGATACAAATATTGTTTTCAAGGTTTTTTTCAAGAGAATGGGATGAAGTATGTTTTAAAAGTATTTAGTGACAGACAATTTTGATCGAACCATGTTTTGAGTATATTTAGATTTGTATTTGCTATTCTCATTGTTTCCTTCCATGACTTTCCTCTTGTGGTCACCATAGTGTGGCCTGTATAAGATATGATGTCTCCAACTACGGAGAGGTTAAATATTTAATTTACATATATAATAAAAAGGATTCGACCAGTGACGGTACCTTGTGGTATACCGAAAGATGCGGTTTTGGGTTCACTTAACGCATTATTAATTTCGACATATTGAAATCTTTATCTTAGATAGCTTTGGAACCATGGTAGCACTATTCCGTGTATATCCTAATTTGCTTCAGTTTTTCGGTGAGTTTGGAATGTGATATGCTGTCGAAAGCCTTGTGGAGGTCTATGAAGATACCAAGACACTTCTCTTTATTATCTAAATTTTGGATTATTGTTGATGTTAATTTAGCAATCGCATCCTGAGTGCTGAGATTGTCCCTAAAATCGAATTGGTTTGGACTCATTATCTTCTTCTCTTTTATGTAGTTGTTGAGTTGTTTCTTCACAATTTTTTTCATAAACATTAGCTTTTTTTGATGTGGTACTATGGGACGATAGTTAGAAATATTTTATTCGTCACCGGATTTAAAAACCGGGGTGACAATAGTTTTCTTGTAGTTCTTCGGGAATATGCGCCTTTTTTTGACTTATGTTTATTTTATGACCAATTGGTTTGCTGATGAGCTCCCGAATGGCTTTTAATATTGTCACAGGAATAGTATTATATCCAAAGCTAGCTGATCCTCTTAAACTCATTATAACATTTTCCACATCTTTGTCAGTTACTAAATAAAAGCTCTGAAAAACCTTCGTCAAAAATTGAATGTGGTTCTGGTTGATTTGTTTGATTATTGTCTAAGATAATATTTCGAACAAGATTGGTACCGACGTTAGCAAAATAGTCATTAAATACATAACCACAAAATTGTTAGTTTTTTCGGTGTCATAAGTGATTCCCTGATAAAAAATTGCTTTTGGTAATTTTTGTTTAGTTGTTTTGTTTTGTTATTGTATTGATGGTTTTCCAGAGTATTTTACTGTCTTGACCAGCTTCTTTTATTTTATAACGAAAATACTTTTCTTTTGTCATTTTTGTTAAAAGTGCTGGTTTATTTAGGTATTTCTTGTAAAAAGTAACGATATTTTTATCATACGGGATTTTTTTAGATTGGTGATAGTATTTTTATTTATTTCAGACTGATAATACTAATCCATGTGTTATCCATGGCTCTATTAATCTACGTTCAGATTTAGGTTTAGAAGCATTATTGTAGATAAAATTACATGATTTTCGAGAATTGTTTCGAAATTTACTACACATGTATTTGGATTTTCTGATTCAAACATTCACACCCAAGTTTCCATGTTAAGTTTTGTTCCTGAAATTTCCGGATAAATTTTTTTTCCATGTTTTTTACCGCCAATTCGATTAGAGTTGGTATTTCGTTTAACTACTCGTATGTTGTGAGCGAATATACAGGTGTAGTAATCAGTAATACTGGTTTTCCATAATATTGATATGTTTTTTTTTCACTGTTAACTGAGTTGCACCATATATGATCAATGCAGGAAGGGATTTGTCTGAAGACATTACGTGTAGCATTATTTATAAACGATTTATAATTTAGCAAGGTCATTACATTTACATAGTCTTCTTTCGCTCTGCTATATACAACGTCTCCAATATTTATTTTGATGTCGCCAATGACAATATTACAATTGTCTTTTAAATTCAGTAATAATTGTTCCATTTCTATTATGAAATTTTTAGGATCAGATCCATGCGTGCGGTAGACTGTGATAAGATGGTAAATCATTTGTTGAGAGTTTTAAACAGTTTGCTAGTTGTATCTTTATAAACAATCTCACAAATTTTAAAACTTTCTTAAATTTTTTTATGTGACACGTTACAAGAGCGTCCCTATTTGTATGGAGACCATACAGGGAACTATATCTCCACCCAGTTGGGCAACGTTGTGAGACAGGTTAAGGAGGGAGATGTAAGAAGGAATTTTTTTTGGAAGACAGATGCCAGTAGCTCATTCCACATACGAGCCGATTTACATAAAAACGATTCGGCGAAACGACCCGTTCTCATGAAGCCAACATCAACTATGAACGGGGGAGTTCCGCTCGTTTCCGTCGAGTTTCACGCACGTGCACCGGCACGGTGTACATGCGCATCTTCTATCACGTCATGGAAAATAGTGGCATTATTAGGTTTATTTTTTTCTTTTCTTTTTATATCTTATAAAATTAGGTTTTATATTTTTTATACCTTATGATGGTATTAGAAATATTATAAAATACTTTCTTTCTTTTTTTATTATCTTTCCGTATCTTATTTTAAGCTATATGTTGAATTTCCCTTATTTATTTTTTATTCTTATATCTCTTCCGAATGATAACTAAACCAAAAACTATGGATCACGTGAAAAATTTAACTAGATTATTAATACTTACGCACACCCCAATGATAATTTTATACATATATTTTAAAGCAATAACTAAATACTATCTAAAATGGTTTCAAATTTACACGTGTGTCTTTGAACGATCTCCAGTTTTTGGACCAAGTACAACTCAATCCAGGTTGTGAATCTTACTGCTCTTTCATCGGGATGTTCTCCGGATATTCTTTAGTCGTTAATCAGCAGTTCTTTGAATGAAGGAGCATTGTTATATAATGAAAATAACAAATGTTACTTATTCAACACGGGATAAATGGCTTAGACTTTCAGACGCTAGTGCAGCAATAAACAAGCCGAATCGAATTTTATCATTTAATCATTATTCTAGTTTGTCAATAATAAGTATTAAAATCCAGCAATTTTTCAAGTCACATTGGCAAAAAATTGGCAAATCCCATTTTTTGTATGTTTATTTTAATTTTCAATTCGGTCAGCATCTATTTGGCTAGTTGAAATTAAAACCAATTGATTTTTTTTTTGCTTTATTATTAGTTTCGCGCATACAACTTTTTGTTTCACAAACGAGTGAGCCCTAATCAAAGCGTTAATAGTTTTTGCCAGAAATTCGACCCTGGTGGAAAATCCAAATCTCGAGCGGCGGTGCCTTAACAACAAGCTTAACAATGAAGCTAAAAACCACTTCCAATTGTGGTGCAATGGCCTCAAAAATGACAAGTTTTCTAAGCGGTAGCCAAATTTAAAGAATTGAACAACTTCAACAAGTCGCCAAGTAAATGTGTTGCCGGCTTCGCTCAAGCTTTTAAAAATATTTTAATTTTATTTAACGAGCAATAATGCGACTTGACCTTCATTTTACTAAATAGCCGAGATCAAGAGGTGTAAATTTTAAAATGCCAGAGTTCATTGTATGCAGCTTTATGTAAGTAATTACGTTGTCTTCTGAGACAGTTTTCCAAATATCTGAATATGTAATTTAGTTCGGTCATGTGCAGTTGTGAAGCAAGATCTCTAATTGTGAATGATCTGATTGTGATATTATTCATAAGGCTAAAAATAAACATAAGGAGACCCACCATAGGATTATTATGTATGTACTTACATTTAATTACCTACACTGACGAAATATTGCAAACAATTATCAAAATTTAGGATGAAGGTTATTTTGTGGGATTAAAAAAAAACTGTTGATTATCTTTCAACGTAATTAGACGGGATAGTAATAGCCTATTTTGTAATTAATTAAGAAAAATGTCAACGAAAGTGAAACAAATGAGAATTTTTAAAAAATCACTTAATTCGAGTAGTTTCTGATTTATGAAATAGAAGTCAACGACTAATATGTAACGAAGTACTTGCTAGATGTGGCTAAAGATAGAGGAATTTAGACTAAATGTAAGAATATTTTTTTAAATCGTTCTCTTTGTATTCTTCCTCGGGAGCGCAGAGTATAAGTTATCTTTTTTCCAATAATAATGCTATTGAAGAAAGAAAAACAAAAACTGAAACGACACGCGTAAATACAAAAATATTCATCTGAATTGAAATAAAATCGAAATCGTTGTATAAAATTATATTAACATAACCTAAATGAAACATGAAAACGGAAAAAAAATGACTGAAAATAAAAAGATTTCAGTCGCATCTGGGACTCGAACCCGGGATCTCTGCCTATCCGGGGCAACCGCTTAACCTACTTAGCTAATGAGACCAGTTCAATTTATGTCACCTTGGAAGTGTCGTCTTGAGGTGATTTTTCACAAAAAACGGCGCTATATAAATATTCCAAGTATTATTATTATTATCTTCATCGAATAACCTTAAATTCAAGATTTTTTTTAACATAATTCTCCATTTTTAATCCAATATTATTGGCAGCTATATTTATAATGATTACAAAGTTCTTAAGGAACATAATTGCAACTTAGACAGTGTCTCGGAGACATCTATTGACTTTTTATAAAAGTCTAAAAAATATATTATATTTTTAATTATGTTGAGATTTAAAAACCTCATTTTAATATTTATTCATCGCATCTGGGACTCGAGCCCAGGACCTCTGCCTATCTGGGGCAACCGCTTAACCTACTTAGCTAATGAGACCAGTTCAATTTATGTCTATTTATGCGACTGAAATCTTTTTATTTTCTGTCATTTTTTTCCGTTTATATGTTTCATTTGGGTTATGTTAATATTATTTTCTACAATGATTAAATATTAAAATGAGGTTTTTAAATCTGAATAAAAATAATTAATAATTAAAATGATGTTTTTAAATCACAATAAAAATAATTAATAATTTAAAATTGTAATTTTATTACTATTATTTATCATATTATTTATTATATTATTATTTATCGGTTCTTATTCCTAGATTCATCATTATCAAACAACAATCATGATATTTAACCTGGAACGAATCTAGAAAATTCAGCATTTGTCCTTCTCAAATTCAATTTACCCTCCAATAAGTCTACCCTCAAATAAGGTACATATCCATGCGATTCACATGACGCGACTCTTTGCTTTGGTTTACTTCCCCCTGAAAAGGGTACAATTTAACATCGACCCATACTTTCATAACATATCGATGACCGTTAAGCTTAGAAAGTCCTACCCCAATTGACTTTCTATTATCACATTATCTGAAACACAATCAAGTTCTGAGCTGGCCCACAATACCTCGCTACACTGGTTTATATTTATTTTACAAGCGCGTTCTGCGCTCCGAATACCGCTATATCCACCGGGCGAACCATATCGCCGATCAGGCATGACCGCCTGGATTTTAGGTTTTCCCCAAGCGTTGAACCTAGCAAAAAATTATAGAAAATGCTACCTGACAGTAACGTCCGATCTCTGGTCGCGAAGAAAGGCTTTATCTGGAATGCACGCCGAACATGCAAAGCCAACAAAAAAAAATAATAAAACATCTACAGTCTCTTCATCGGCGACCGGAATTGAACCTCGAGCAATGAGATACTCGTGATAATCTAGATTGAAAAATTAATTCACATATCTCATTATCTAGGAATATTATATAAAATTGAGGATACGGCGAGGCTTCGCATACGGTTGACAATAATTGCAGGATGAACGTAGCAACTCTGTTGTAAGACTTGCTTCTTCTCAGCTCTACTTCCATTCCTCCATATAGCTTTTCTAAAATGACATTCCTTTAGTGTGGAGTTTATATGAAAATGAAAACCCACTCCGTATACATCGTAGACAGATCCGCTCAGTTTCTATTGTGGTACCCTGTCTCCAGAAAGCACGGTGAGCATATAAAATATTTGTGCAATAAGGCAAATACTCTTAATTGACAATTCCTCCAGCTCTTGACATTTGATGTAAACATGCTACACTTTTTTTTTTTTATATGAATACCGCACAAGAGTCACAACTGCTCCCAACCGTCTGGAGCCAGTGAGACTATGGCATTCCCAATTGGGGAATGTTGTGAGGCTGAAGGTATTGGGAGGGGAAGGAGAAGGGGAAGAGGAAGGTGGGGAATACCTGGCTATTCAGATCTGGTCACCAAACACGGCTAAAAGCCATTTCAAGCAACGTTTCAATTCTGAATGGTGGTCTTTCACCAGGGCGATACTGAGAGTATCTTCCACTCTGGAACGTGCGCAAATATACTATATATTATTTTAATTAATTAATTGTGAGACAGCACAAATTAATTAAATAAAATTTACTTGCGCACGCCGGGATTTGAACCCGCGACCTTCGGATTCGTAGTCGAGAGCCTTTCCCCTCGACCATGAAGGCCGTCGAACACTAGCGCATTCTTACGGCCTAAGTTGTACGAATTAGTTTTTTCATACATTTCAAAAGATTTTCTAATAAATATATTCTTAATAAATTATAGAAATGTGGAAATTGTTTACAAAGAAATTAAAATATTTATTATAACAGCATATTGTTGTTGACAAAGCTACGCGTGTAGTCAAATATAATAGACTCATAGACGTCAAAATACTGGCAACATCCTACACTACCGTCTATAGCGGCCCGGCCTATAGGCTTCCAGTCTGTATTGCTGTTGTAATACATATTTTAATTTATTAGTGAATAATTTCGACGGTGCGCGAGCGGCGAGGCTTTAACTGTTAATTCGATCCTAAGAGCCTCCTTTAAAAAATACATATATATATACATGAGCATAAAAGGAGTAAAATCACGCGTAGGCCACCTAATATTTATTTTATGAACATTTCGATTTCTTTAATTTATTAAGAATATGTTCACAGAAAATCTATTAAAATGTATGAAATAACCCAACTTCGCCAACTCACGGCGCTAGGCATGTTAGCATTTCAATGTATGGAGGATGTCAGGAGCTCAAATTATTTTTCTACGGTATTTGAATAAGATCACCTAAAGATTACCAACTGATTTAAAATTTAAAAAAAAAGTTCCTTGGACGAATGAAATAAGATGCATCCATTTCTATTGTACAAGGTGACCAGAGGTAAAGAGCAATTACTTGGTAAGGTGATTCTACACGATGGTAGAAGTAAAACAAAATATTATCTTTTTTTTCTAAAATTCATTGTTTTTATTTTTTTCCATGAAAACAATACTTTTTTTTCTTGAATACTATCATTAAACGTTTCTGTACTTGTATTATAATGTAGAATCATCCCGTGAAGTCACCGCGCTTTACCACTTTTAACCCTGTATTATATCGTATCCTCTGTTCCACTCCTCCATACAAAATTTCTTTCGTCATTCATTATTTCTAATGTTCCTTTTTAATTTTATTTTATTTGTGTACATAATAATTACAACATTACAGATATCCTCATATAATTCATTGCAAAGTACTGTTACCTATAATCAAACCAATATGTTAGAATTAACGTATGAGATTGTTTATGTATTTTTTTTCTTTGTAAAAGTTCGATATTCGTAGCTCTGGGCTGTTGTTGTACAAACATAAAATAATCAACAGTTCTATCAGAACATTGGATACGGTTTTATTGTAGATGGCTAATACTAATCAGTAATCACTTTGGCTACAGCTTTTTTGGGGTTTTTCCGATTTATTGCGTAAGTGAAAGTGGAATGCTAGTAAAAGTGTTTTGTCTAGTAACTTTCACGATTCATCACTTTGATTAAAAAACAAAAACACCTGGCTTGATAGATCGATTCGCAGTCGAACCAAAAAAAACATTTATTTTATTTTTCAGACTTCTGACATTTGTGATTTAGAGTAATTTGAATCATGAAAATTGTAATTAATCACTTTAGGTACGAGTTTTCGTGGTTATTGTTAATGTATTCAATTTAATAATATATAAGAGGTAACATTATCTACTGACTTATATAAATACTTAACCACTTTATTCATTAAATGTAATGCTTGTTTCTTCAGAAGTTTCCCGACTATTAAAATACTTGTGCCCGTTAAGGTACCTACCTACTAACTGAATATCTTGTGCAAATCTGTGAAATTTTAAAATCCGTGCTGATGTGTTTCTCGTCCAACTTTTGCAACGTCAGAGTCAAGTAAAAAAGTAACCGTTTACCCTACTCATCATTTCTGAGACCTATTTTTTACATGTATGAATGAATAATGTGGAACACACGCGTTGGCTTATTTTACAGTTAAATTAAAATGTTTAATGTAATAATTATTATCGTGATTAATTCCTAGACCACCATTATTTTTCTAAATTATTTTTAAGTAACTAACTAACTAACCATCACGCCGTTTCCCCGCAGGGGTAGGCAGAGAGGACGGACCGTCAAACAACTCGATCTTGGCAGACACTTCTCGCTTCATTCACTTTCATACAACGTCTCATACATTCTCTTTTTTTATTCCGACTTCTCACATGGCCCAACTGAAGTAAGTGTCCCTTAAGTAAGTGTCTTAATCTTGCTCACTATTCTCTTCAGTCTTGTATTCTCTACGAATTTCAACATTTTTCATACGATAATACATGGTTTTACCACACATTCGTCTCAGAGATCTCATTTCCACAGCATTCAGTCTACTTACATCCTTCCTATGCCAGTTCCATGCCTCACTACCATACATCAGGGTTGGTATAAGCACTCCATTGTGGACTGCTAGCTTCGCTTTTTTGGACACCTTTTTGTTTGCGCCAACCACGTTCAGTCCCCCGTTAATGGAGGAATATTGAAAGAAGGTTGAATGCAGGAAACTCCATTAATTTAAAGTAAACCAAATTTAATAATGTTATTATTAATTTCTTTAAGTATTTTAGTTTTTTTATTATTTATTTTATTATTGTGATAACTGTTTCGGCGTTTAAAGCCAGTCCAAAATTCAGTTCAAATTATCTATTCTCCACTTCTTAGAATTTTTAAGAAACCTAAACAATATAATTCCTTATAATAATTCAGAGATTTATCAAACATATTTAAATTCATTTTCATAATCGGGGCAATAACAAATGGTAAAATGGCTTAAATCGCATTCACGTCATTATAAATCAATTAACACAAACCTGCCATCATTAAAGGGGGGAAACAGTAAGTATTTCAACTGTAAGTGCCTCACAGTATAAAGTATTTCAAATATCACAATTGATTTCTAAGTAAATCGGTTTTTGGTAATTGTGTGTTATCATCCACCAAAGTTGGGAGAGCCACGTGCTTCCTAAATATGGTGGATCAGGAAATCGATCTGTTTTCTACGTCGTATAACGTATCTACAGGGTTTTTGGCATTGCATATAGGTACACTGCATAAACGGTACAATTATAATTAATTAGATTCATAATCTGTAATGTTATAAATATTTGTACAATTTTAATAAATAAATAAATATGTTAAAGGTTTGATAATAAGAAACTTCAGTCAATTTAAAAAAAAAATGTTTTTATCAATAATGACGTTCAAACTTAAATACTAGTTTATTTCGTTGTTTTTTTCTAAAGTTGGTTTTCATTGTTAAAATAATTTTAATTAAAGGCCGCCAAAATGCTCCAAATCTATGGCCGATCAGGATCAAATGTCAAAACAAGGATGAGCCTTACCGTACATAATTGTATATTCTATTCATGGTAAACCATAACTAACATAAGTAATAAAAGTATGTACCTTT
Source organism: Halesus radiatus (assembly GCA_022606495.2). Taxonomy (NCBI): domain Eukaryota; kingdom Metazoa; phylum Arthropoda; class Insecta; order Trichoptera; family Limnephilidae; genus Halesus; species Halesus radiatus. Next base: position 64,264 of record JAHDVE020011024.1, read on the forward strand.
TTAGAAACTTTAACTCACAGAATAATAATAGTATTGACCATTAACATTATCGTAATATCCTTATTGATAATTGGTTTGCTCATGAATACCCTAATTTCTTTCGTGAATAGAAATTGTTTATATTGAACAACAATTATAGAGCTCAAAGTCACCCAAATTAACTTAAAATTTTGACAATACTAAAAAAATCATATTTAAAATACAAAACAAAATCTAAAATTTTTTTTTTCATACAATTAAAAAAAACAGAATACTCATGTGACGTCAGATGTTCCAAATGCAATGGTACCAACATAAGACGGTGTTCTGATGAGGTGTTTTTTTATTCACTTTTAAATAACGATTTATAAATTCTATGTATAATTTATATATAGTGAAAGTTATATATTTAGAATCGTTTACGCGATGAACAGTATTCCTACGTCTCACCAAAAAGCAACTTTCATTGTCAACTTTCATTGTCAACATTTCATGGTCAGTCAAGGCTGATGTCTTTCTGTGTCTGTTTTAGCCTTTGATCATCGTATGTTTCTAAAATTTGGACAAATTATAACTTAAGTGTGACTCGCAATGAACTCGTGACCTGATTTTGATGTCGGCATAGTAAAGTCTTTTTTTATTTAAATTTTCATATAATGGTCCTGAGAAAAAATATTACGTTCAATGCTTCAAAAACCGTAGAATTTAAAATTGGATTTATTCTTCACAATGGGGATATTTTCCTCTGTTTCCACACTTAGTTAATAAAGCTGTAATATTATGAAGTTATATTTTGTCCTTATTTTTTTACGCTTGTAAAAAAATTATTTGTCTTTATTATAGTTCCGGAACATACCTGCATTATATGTTTAAAGGGTTTTGATCTTTGAAGAAGGTGGTAGGTATTTAGGTACCCTATATAAGTTAGCAATAATACCTAACTGAATTTATTAAGCTACTATGCACATATATCCGATATATTTTTAATACGTAATAATTAGTTACGACGTACTTAGGTAACATATTACAAGTATTACGTACTCGTATACTTATACTGTAATAGATATAGTTACTACAAACTTTTGTTTTTTTTGTAATTAAACCTTCCCTTTTACTTATTTAATTGTTCTTTAAACTGTGTTATAACCAGGTTTATGTTTTATTGATTGTTCCATGCTTTGCATAGGAGATAATTTTAAACAATAATACTACTCAGTGGCATCCAATGCTATATGACAAAAGGTAGGCTGTGTTTAGTGTATCAGGTTCGGGTACAAATTCAGTAGTGAAGTTGCAAAACCCTCTCTGGAAATTTCTGCCGGTTTTAATACATTCTCAAAAAAAGTATTTGAAATAAATTGAAAGTAAGTAAGTAAATATAATATTATTGATTTTCTCCATACATATATTCAATTAATATTGTATGTGTATTTGATATTTAGCAAAAAATTATCTTCTTTTTGTATTCAAGATGTTTCAAACAGTCATTCGCGAGTATCTCCAGATTTCCCAAAAACTCCAGAGCTGGTTTTCAATTCCACGACCCAATCATTCATTGGGTATTTAGAATTGACTATTTTATTTTCATCTTCCGCCGATCGTTGTGGTCAAATGAACAAATTGTCGCACAAGTTTCTTATTAATTTCATCGCCTTTTCAAAATTTTCAATGATTTTTTTCTTAAGGTCGGCACAGCTTTTTAGCGTTAATGGACCGCATGTTTATACTTATATAATGTTAATATTAGATGTAAAAGCCCAATAGTGTGTTAATAAATAAATATATAAAATAGGTATTACATAGATCATAACTGATTTTCGGGTTTCATTCTGCAAGTAGATACCTATATTAGAAATATTCTTTAATTCCTAATAGGCTTTTTTTAATAAAGAGGAGGTATGAAGTATTGACATTGACAACACCATTGAAGGGTTCGTGTCATTCCTAAAAATGGCACATTTTATAATAAAATCATTAAAAAAATCAATTTTGCAACTTCCAATAGTTCCTCGAATTCATCCTTTGCTGTATATCGGTCAGTCTATCACAGCGGAAGTGCCTCGCACCCCCTTGCCTCTCTACCCCATAGCCCGCTAGCCAAGTACCCGAGTGGCCCGGTGCCTCTGCTTGGTGGTATTGCGCGGGGGGTAGGGGGGAGGGGTGAGAGTGTCGCCCCGCCCCCGGCTGTCATTGGCCGACCCGACAAGGGGTGTGACGACGCGACCACGCAGGGAGCACGAGCGTTCTACGCCCCAAAGGGTAGCAGACGGATGGCTCGTAGATTAGCGGGCTAATATTTTTTTTTTCGTTTTGTCTGTATTTTAGGTACCTACTTTTTAAAGGAAAAATAAAAGTCACCTTGCGTTGCGTTGATATTACTTTTGCGATTTGAAACGTTTTGTTTTATTTGTTATCATCGTCAATACCTAAACGTAATAAAAAAGTAACTGCAGAACGATAATATTTCTATCAATAACAAAAGATACGCAACTTCACAATAATGCAATTGCTACGTACTCATACGTACAGTGAACATTATCACTGTAGTAATCTAATAAGTGTGATCTATACCGACTTGGAAGAAAACGGGTGTCGCCAATTTATTAATTGCTATTGCAATTAATTCGTAGAACTATATTTATTTGATATTTCCTAACATGGTTGAAATCTAAACGTAATAAAATATGGAACTGCAGTAAGACCATTGGCGTGCATTCCATAAAAGCTGAAAAGCTGTGCCTACTCTAAAAGAAACGAGCCATTAAAAAAATATATATATATATAGTAGCCAAATAACGATAAATTTTTATTAAAAATTTTAACAACGAAAAATGTTGTGAAGTTTTTTTTTTATTTCACAATCGTTCTATTTCAATTTTTTTTTTCTTTGACAATTTTGTACTTTTTGGTTGCAACCTGCCTTTGGCCATACATTTGACTCAACCTATTTTTTTTGTAGGATACATAACCCAAAACCATGAATCCGCAATATCCGCAATATCTTGTTCTAAAACTGTGAAACACACCGCTTTCATTGTTAGTATTTTTTAACCCGCTAGTACCCGAGATTGAAAAACTATACGCACCCTACCTTTGGACATTGAGCAATGCACGCCACTAAGTCAGACGTATTGACTGAAAATTGATTCAGAGCAAAAAACGTTAATTCTGAGTAGGTATATACAGTGGCATACATTGCTCATTGTATTATCGTCTACCGCTGATTTTTACCGATTACTATTAACTAATAAAATAATAAAAATAAAAATAAAGTTCTATTTACAAAAGAATAAAATATTTTAATAGTTTTCCCGAAGAAGTAAAAAAATAATAATTAAATCCAAAAATTAACAAATTAAATCATAAGCAATATTCATATCCATTAAATTCTAACTAATTTCTAGTACCTACGTGATATTAAAAATGTATTATGTTTAACCTTGTAATCTTATTGGTATTATCATGCTTAACTCATACAATACACCTATTAATACAACCATTTATTCCTGTCAAGCCTAGATTTCATAAATACGCTTGCATGCTAAAACGCTTTATTTCCTCCATAACTGGAATGAGTCTAGGCCACACTTCTTGTCTTAGTCATCTCGACAGGTTCAACGTAGTCAGCTTGCCTTAATGCGATTGTAGGTCAGAGGATACTCGGATCAAAATTTCTTTAAATGCCCTATCAACGACCAATTTCAAAACTTTATGCAAGTATTGATAAAACTTAAAATTGAACTCCCTACCAGTATTCCCTGCCTTTAAAATCTCAACACCCTTAGAATGAACAATTTATAAGCAAAATATATATTGTTTTAAATGGCAATAAAATTTAAGACATTGGTTTTTAAAAACAGATAAATTTATACTGTGACTTATTTGCTTCAATTTTATTTGGCCAAATATTATATCCTATTTAAAAGTAAACAATTTTAAGAACAATTTGTACTATTAAAATCTAACAGATCATCGCAAGATCGCATTTAATGGATGAAACCAAAAAAAAATAATAATAAAAATAAAAACTCAAAATCCAGTTCTCTCCATTGACGTAGTAATACTTAAAAAATATCTATTATGTTATTTCCATTACTTGTTCATTTTGCAACAATTATTATAATATATATAAAAAATAATAAAAAAAAAACAAAAACACGTACTAGTTACCATTGGGTAATTACCATTTTTTTTAAATATCATGATTTTGAATGATAGTAAGTTATTATACTAGCCCCACATATGAGGCAAGTTGAACCATTTCTCCACCCCTGTCGAAATAAAATGTATTTTTTCCATTTAATTGCTATCATTACAAAACCAAATAATGAAACAATTTTAATAAATCGAAACAACAATGAAAATATAACAAAAATAACTCCCACAAAGTCAACTCTAAGCCAAAATTTACAAAATCATGTTAAACTAGCCCCGTCCTAGCCCACCTACCCGAAATAATATATTTATTGCTAGACAATACATGCTTTAACGAACATAAAAAAAACGGTTTAACAATTGCGCAACTATAATATTGGTGCTCTTTTCTTCACGTCAAATTCCTAATTTTCTCTAAACATCGCCGTTATCAAATTTAATTAATTACCTACCCAATGAAAAAAGGCTGTTCAAAAACGAAGGAATAGTTGTGAAAGCAAAACTAATTTGATTGCACGCCATTGTATGCAATTTCAAGCCCCCTGTCTTAAGGCGACGAATAACTGCATTATAACGGATTTGTCTTTAATTGCCACATTGTTTTTAGTCTAACCTTTTTTTATATTAATCGTCGTCTTTATGTTGGACGTCGGTAATTAAAGAATTAATCATTTAGAGACTTTTTATTACATTTTTTTGCACAGAGCTAGGAATTAATGGGTACCTAACTACCTGTTAAACGGCTTTTCACCACAGTTATTTCAACTTTTACCATTGAAAATTGTCCGCTTACCTACATAAGACATCTTAAATTCTTCTTCTTTTTCTGTAAATTCTATACGAGTAGTTAGGAAAATGTTTAAGGTTTCAAAATATAAAAATTCTCTCAATGTAATATTTAAAATTGTACATGAAATTCGTACTGGAATATTTAGTAAAACGTTCAAAGTTTCTTCCACTGGTTTTCAAACAGCACCTATTTCAGACATTTTAGTATGTATTTCATGGAATTTAAAAGATTACAGTTTGAAGATTTTGTCTTTTGAAACCTTAAACATTGTCCTACCTACTGGTGTAGAATTTATATATAAAACATTTGTAGTATTGATCGAGTTAGCAAATTACGAAGTGATGTTTAGGGCCATCTTGCTGACCCTTAAAGAAAAATTTTGAGCTCGGACGGACCGCCAAATATCTCGGTCTTGACACACAGTCCATGATTCATTCACATTCATGCATTGTCTCATATATAACTCTTCTGTTATTCTGACTCTTGACATGGCCCGACTCAAGTATTTAGTTTACTCGATTGTCCCATGACTTCCTCAGGCGTCCACGGCCTTTTCTTCCATCCACATGCACGTTAAATATTCTCCATATACTCCTTTCTTCGTGCATTCGCTCTATCTGCCCAAATAGTATAAGCGTCCCTTTCTTATTTTTACTCATTACAGCTTACATCAGCCTTGTATTATTTGCGAATCTCAACATTTTCACACGATCTTATATGGTTTTAGAGCACATACGCCTTAGAGATCTCATATCTACAGCATTCAGTTTACTTTTATCCTTCCTCTGCCGTTTCCATGTCTCACTGCCACACATCTGGATTGGTATCAGCGCTCTATTGTGGACTGCGAGCTTCAATTCGTTTGACATATTTTGTTAGCGCCAACCGCATTCAGGCCTCCATATATGGAGTCTCCTGCATTCACTCTTCTTTCAATATCCTCGTTCGCCTTCCATCTCTAATAAACATACTTCACAAATACACAAACTCATCCACCTGCTCCAAGTATTTATCATTCAAATCTATATTGTACAGTGTTTTCGTACTCTCTCTTTCAAACACCGTAACTTCAGACTTACTTACTATCATAATGTATTCATACATACTTCATTCATCCTAGGTACTAGAAACTGTAGGTCATACTGTTAGTACCTAACCTATTTACTTACGCAACCTGTATTATCCACCTATTTATACTTGACATTAAAAATGTTAACGTAACTTTCGAAGTAGGAGCCACCTCACGTGACGAAGCGGTAAACTACCTTTGGACCATCCCAGCCTCCCATATTCACAGTGAATAAACAGAATTATTTACAATTCATCGTAACATCTAATCAAATCCACAGTAACTAATAAATACAATTTTTAATTTAAATTAAAGCTGATAGAAGAACGAGTTATCTGCACACTTATTTTACATCTCAAGCATCGGTAGACGAGTAGATTAAGCATCAGATTTTCATCTATTTGTACAGTCCTACCTGCTGCCGAGTTGGTACACACAAAATTAAAGAATGCGTGCGTACCGGGGATGAAATAACTTTGGAGGATGTTATTTAATACTATAATTATGTAATCAGTAAATTGGCATTGTTTTTTTCTTCATAAAAAATTAAATTGTAAAAAAAAAAAATAATAGAGAAATAATTTTTTTTAAAATTAATTTATTATTTCATAATATGCTCAGAATACTGTTTGTTGTTTTGTTTATAATGACGTGAATGTTATTGACTCAATTACCATAAATTGTTATCGCCCGGTTGTGAAGCTTAGTAAATCCCTGAATTATAAACGGGAATATATTAAGGAATAAAATTGTTTAGGTTTCTTTAAAATACGAAGAAGTGGTGAATAGACAATTTAACCGAAATTTTGAATAGCTTTGAAAGCCGTAACAACTATCGCAATAATAAAAAACAAAAATACTTGCAGAACTTAATAACAACATTATTAAATTTGATTTAATTAATGTCTCCAATTTGCATACAGCGTTTCGGTTTGTAAATGATTAAACATTCATCAGAAGGTGGAAAAAATTGTGCATAGGTACTACAACCACAACACACTATAGGTTTACCTCTTTAGCAAGCATTTTTCTTTCATCGTGGTCCAAAATCTTCCACATTTCTTCAATTGAACGTAAGTACTTAAATATTTTTGGCACACGGTTTTTTCGGTGCTCACTTGATGATGTAATTCTTGGCCAACGTTCGAAGGCGCCAGGCTTTTTTCTAACGTGCTTATCGTTCCATATTCAAAAAATGTGATTAGCGCTTACTTTTTTGCCGCCATGTTCGCTGGCCCATTGCGTACATTTTTTGCGATATTTTTGCGTAAAGATCATATCTGCGGCCGCAAAAAATACATTGAAAATAACGGTTTTCGTGTTCTTCTGATGGCCTATGATCCGGAGTTAACGAATTAGTTTCCCGTGTGCAAAATAAGGTTTTAAATCGTTCTTACGGTATTCAATGCTTCGATCAAATTGCGAACTCTTTTGTGCACTGCAGATACTGCGCAACGTGAATTTAACTTATTTTTTTAATATCGTAATAATAAGTAGATATAAAATAAATAATATATGATTAACATAATAAAGTTAACATAATGTAGAAGTTCCTCACCATAAAGAACCAGGGTTTTGTATTTGGTGGGTGAATTACGCTTAAATAATAAAGTCGTCTGATAAAATATTGTTTAGATAATGAATCAGTTGTGTAAAATTAGTTATCATAAAGTAATAATATTAATGATTAAATAAAACGAAAGGTTTGTGTAAAAAAAAGAATTAAACAAAATAAAACTAATGCTTTTACCATTATTTTTTTTCTCTTTAAGTTTTTTTTTTTTTTTCTCAACTTATATACAGCACAAGATGCATGCGCCTAAATATAATAATTTTTGCCCTACATTTGTATGATGATTGTAATTTATTGTTGTATTATATTATATTGTTGAAATAAACTCCTGCTGACAAGCTACTTGCAGTGGCTTAGCGGGTATAAGTTCCCACTGTATATAATTAATATTATACAATAAAAAAAAATAAAAAAATTATACTTACTTGATAAGAAATAAATTACTGTAATAGTAGTTTGAGGTAATATTTATATTTTAGCAGAAATTCGTGAATATTTCCTATATTTGAGTTCTATTTATGGGGTAGGATTTAACGATAGTCAGCGAACTATTTTATCAAATAAAATGAATACTAATGTTTTTAAAATACACAGACATGAGACGAAGAATGCAAAATGTGTACGATTACCTACAAAAGATCAGTTATTTATTAATTGTTTTTGTGTTTAATTCGTAGAACTCCATTTAATTTTATTTTAAATTTAATGAAATCAAATTTATTAATGTCATTATTAAGTTCTGCAAGTATTTTTAGTTTTAATTATTGTGACAGCTGTTTTGGCGTTTAAGGCCATTTTCTAATTGCCTGAAAACGGTATTTAAATATTCCTTACGTGTCGGGTTACTTAAAAATAATATTCAAAGAAGAAATAAGCTAACATAAAATGTATCTATTTATATCTAAACGTTGTGCAACATCATTTTACACAAAATCTTTTTAATGGTGGTTTACACAAAATCTTTTTATAATTTGGAGTGTAAGGTATGTACGAGTATATAGTATACTCGTATTTGCGCACGTTCCAGGGTGGAAGATACTCTCAGTATCGCCCTGGTGAAAGACCACCATTCAGAATTGAAACGTTGCTTGAAATGGCTTTTAACCGTTTTTCGGGACTAGATCTGAATAGCCACGTGTTTCCCCACCTTCCTCTTCCCCTTATCCTCCCCCCCCCCAATACCTTCAGCCTCGCAATGCAGCTTCTCTTCTCCCCCAATACCTTCAGCCTCACACTGGCATTCCTCAATTTGGGGATACCACTTAATTCTCACTGCCTCCAGACAGTTGGAGCAGTTGGGACTCTTAATACGTATTGGGTAAAAAGTGAACGATGTTCTGTGGAAATTTATGGCCCCAGACCTTTGTTCAGGTAAGTTAATATGTGCAATTATTCAGTAGAAGTTATATTTTGATATTTTTGCTACAGATATATAATTCGTATAATGCAAAAATGTTTTTGTCGATAAAACCGATTATTAATCATATTCTTGTTCTGTAAGGTAGGCATAATTCAAACACATGTTTCCCCAATTTATGAATACTAAGTAAATGTTTACCTCTCTTTATCATAAATTCTACATAAACTTATTACCCTTATGTATGTAAAGTAAGTCATCCACGATTGAGTAAATAAGTTTAATAAAAGAACTGCTGAACTGGCCACTAATAATTCCTATTTTGATAGGCATCAAACACACGAATTACAGCGATGGTAACGCCATCTGCATATTTTATATATCATTAATAAATTCACTCTCTTCCTTCGGCTAGATTAGATTATCTCTCTTTTTTCAGTATTTAAATCATTTCACTTTTTTTTTTCTATATGAATACCGCACAAGAGTCCCAACTGCTCCCAACCGTCTGGAGCCAGTAAGACTATTGCATTCCCAATTGGGGAATGTTGTGAGGCAGAAGGTATTGGGGAGGGGAAGGAGAAGGGGAAGGTTGGAAAATAGGGAAATACCTGGCTATTCAGATCTGGTCACCAAACACGGCTAAAAGCCATTTCAAGCAACATTTCAATTCTGAATGGTGGTCTTTCACCAGGGCGATACTGAGAGCATCTTCCACTCTGGAACCTGCGCAAAAGTTATATTATTTTAAATGAATTAATTGTGAAACAGCACAAATTAATTAAATAAAATTTACTTGCGCACGCCGGGACTTGAACCCGCGACCTTCGGATTCGTAGTCGAGAGCCTTACCCCTCGACCATGGAGGCCGTCACTTGTCTCATGTTCTAATTTATGTTGTGCAATTTAAACACAAGTTTTCAAAAAAATGATTTAATAAATCAACTCCTATAACATTTACGAGTCGCTTCATTAGCCTAACACATACTGCTTGGATTAATTTAATATTAAATATTAATACTGGCTTATAAGAATCAATTAACGTTTAATCTATAAATAATCACTGATTTCTAAAGGTTCCACATCTTCTTAACTTCGTGTTAGCTAAAACCTGAGTGTATCATTTATTGGTTATCTATTGAAAATTCGTGAATTCTATCCGACTATTGTGTGATGACTCATCAGTTTATCAGCCACCGTCATGAAGAAATGCGATTGAAACTGCTGCAAAATGTTTGCGAAATGAACCGTGAAAAACGAAAACTTCAAAATCTATTTGTCGCGAATCACGAGGTATGAATTACGTTGGTCGGTTTTGCCACCGGTTACCTGGAAAACATTGACAAAGGTGAGACAAGTTTGCTAAAAATATTTGAACCCACAGTTCTTTTATTAGAACGGCTGTGAAAGAAGGTGTTAGAACTGTATTTAATATTGTATGAATATTTATAAAAAAAATTACATCTTGGCTTAACCCGAATTATGACACTTTTTTTGAAAATCGTTGTTATTTAATTAAAAAAAATTAAATCGTGGAACAAATGACGTAATATGGGTAAATAGATGGCGCTAATTAAAATATTTTATAAAAACACACTTTTCGCAGGAAATGTTTTTTAATTTTTTAATTTTTTTTTTTAATATGAAATATTGAAATGATTTGTTTATTGGTGTGTTTATACACGGAATATGAAATGGAATAAATTGTTATTGTAAATTTAAAGCTCAATTCAAAATTCAACTCTGGTAAAATGTACAATAGGGTTTTTGTAAGTTTCTTAAAGGATTTGAGCTTTGAACTTAGAATAATAAATTTATTCCATTCGATATTCCGTATATACACGCACCAACCACAAACATTTCATCTTAATATTTAAAAGCATCAAGTGCTAAATGCGTTTTTTTATAAACAATTTAATTGAGTGCCATCTGTGAGCGCATATCACGTTTCGTTTACCCGAAATATGTTTTACAAATTAAAAAAAATAAATTAATATTATGAAAATAAATTTTTAAAAATGCTTCTTTGTTTTTCAAAACACTTGTTTTACTACCTAAATTCGCCGGAGATTTCACGAAATATTTTTAGAAATCGAAAATTTTAAAATGCGGCGTTTAGTTGTCTTATTTATGGACTGTTAAGGGCGGAAGAAATATTGCAAGCTGTAATGTCTCGCATTGTCCTGGAAATTTCAGCCAAGAAAAAAAATGTGCAAAAGCCAAGAAATATTAAGTGCAAAAGCCAAGAAATATTAAAATGTTCATAATAAGGTATTTTGCGGATATACATTAGAAGTAAAAAAACATGGAAAATGAAAAAAAAATACATGTATGCTACTTATGTTAGGATAGCAGGGATGTACAAAAATGTTGTCACACGTAGTATGAAGGTAGGAGAGAGAGGGATAATGGAGACCACCTAAATGAAAAACAAAAAAAAAAACAAAAAATATTGTATAAATAAATACTTATTTATTATAAATCAAATTTTCGTGTCGTTCCTTTGAGATAAAAGAATAAAGCACACGGGTAATGGAGAAGATCAACGCTTTCTGCAAAAATCACAAACATCGGTACAAATAATAAATTCACCCCACCCACTTTGATTTCGTTTCACACTGTATGAATATGTGTGTAAATGTAATTAATAATTACAATTGTAAAATGTAACAGCACTATTTACAATAAGAACAGAAATAAATCAAAATACATGCTTTGGGCATGTACATCCGAGAATGTCATGGCACGATCAAGTGAATTAAATACTTGAGTCGGGCCATATCAGAAGTCGGATTAACAGATGAGAATATATGAGACATTGTATGAATGTGAATGAAGCAAGAAGTGTTTGCCAAGATCGAGTTGTTTGGCGGTCCGTCCTCTCTGCCCGTCCGTCCGCTCTTCGGGAAACGGCGTGATGATTGGTTAGTTAGTTAGTTAATATCACCATTTAAGAACGTTTCAAATATTACATATTTTTAAATATAAATATATAACGGTTATTACCTGCAATGTCGGGAGCACCTTTCCTTTACGAAATGCATCTCTCTGTGAACGAGCGACGTGGGTTTTGCGACGCCCGGTTAGTATGAGTGTGGAGATATCGGAAGCTTCTAACACTCGATCGTTAGGAGTTACCAGCAATTTGATGCCCCTCTGTCCCATATTGTTATTTTAGTGTTTAGGTCTACAATTTTTTTTCTTTTTTATACTTGTATTACCGAATAAAGCTTCGCTAGACGTCTACACCTTAAGAGAGTACGTCCATATGAGTACGGACATGTTCGCTTCGAACACAAACACATGAGACATGTCGACCAGACAATCGAACTTATTCACTTAAATGTAAAGACGTCGAGCAAAGCGAAACGTGAGTACCCGGCTGAAAGTGAACAAACACGGGAAAGAAAACAATTATGTTTGCGGATTTTGCTATGGAGACAAATTGATAAACTTTATGGATTTTTAGTCACCCAGACAGTCAAATGCAATCCATTTATATTACAAATACATTTATTAATAAATAAATATGCGATATCGAAGTTAAATATTTTTTTAAATCAAATATTTTCTTACACTCATGTAGTCTTTGGGGATACTGTGTGGAGGTTTTTTTTAAGGAAACGAAGGAGAGGAAGTTCTGGGAAGGAAAGGGGTATCAGCGGTGGGTAGGAATCTGGGGAGTCAGTGTGCTCAGTAATGATGGACGTATTAATCCATCCCTCCCTCTGCGGTGCAAGATGATGGGTCGAGAGAGTCCGGCTGGAGAGGTCAAGGGGTCTCCCTCAAACAGCCTCTCCAGATCCTACCAAACACGCATTTAATGGGCAGATGCATCCACCCCCAAGACCTGGACAAACCTCACCCCATAAACCCGGGCACCCCTGCTAAGTCACCAAACTAAGCGTACCACTTGGGGTGACCTATGGCAGAGGTGTTGGTTATCCAATGAATAGTGCATCATACCTACCTTAAAATTAAAAAAAATAATTATCCTGGTTACTTCCACAATGTGTTATATTAAAGTATATAAACTTATTTGTTTTGATGGTATATCTTGATGATAATTTAATGTTCTTCTAAGCTACTTAATTATGTCCGTATGTATATATAGCTTTTGAGTAGATATGTTTTTTTTTTTAATATTTCTTGGGAATTAACTACGTAACTGTATTTATAGATATTTTTACTTATATAATATTATATAAATAAATTTAAAAAAATAAAATCACCCTGTAAGTCACCTTTGCTAACCGTGTTTCATTTTTTGACTCCTCTTACCCTCCCCCGTCCTAATCCCTACCCCCGCCTAACAATATCTCACTTCTGTACTTGTATAATTTAAGTTTAAGAACGCTGGTGAATGACACGAACGTTTCGATACCGGTAGCAAATTACGTAATAAGTAACAAATGTACGTTGTGAATTAAAACTCTTCAAAAACAAAATGGATTTTTATAATAGGTACAGAATAGTCCAATAGTTTCAGATATGGAAACGTGGCCATCAAAATTGGATTGAAAAATAATTGTAAATCAATGATGCAACCGCAACGTCATTATAATACCAAGTCTATTTTTAGCTCGGAAATCTCCCAAAACTATCGCAACCTTTTCTAAATCTTGCACAAGTATTTACCTCACTATAATAAATTAGATAAATCGTACATCCTTCGGCAAAATACAAAACCTTATTAAATGCTCAATTAATTAATTGATCAGAGATTTCTACCATGTGTTAGCAACGAAATTAAAAAAAAAACTGTGCCACCTAATAAAAGTGTTGGGCAATGTTCACATGCAGCAGTCACGCTTGGTTGCTCCGAAGAAGATTTTTTGCTCCGTGCGATGATTTGTATCGTCGCCCGCCGAATGGACTTGCGAAAAAAGTCGTGCATCGCGAAAAAAAGGCCAAACGCAGCGAGGTTTGCGTTTTGCCAGGTCAACGACCTGCCCCCCATTCTTGTCTATTCACTGCACCGGTACGCCCCTGAACTATTTCGGCCTGATAGGACAGGGGTACGCAAACATTGAAAATTAAAATTTCTTAAATTTAAACAAAAAAAAAATTAAAATTACAAACATTCCCGGGTTATGAATCGCCTGACAAAATTTGAATAACTCCCTAAGTGGCGAGCTCATGTATGGGGGGCTCCATAGGCTTTTGAGAGGTTAACTTTACTCCGAAGCCGTCGTAAAGTTAACCTCTCAGAAACTGGGCGTACTGTACAGAGCCCGCAGATACTTTAATAGTACACAACTGCTGATCTTATACAAATTGCTAGCGTGTCCAACTGTAGATTTTGAGAGCCACGTCTGGTCGGGAGCTGCTCCAAAATACTCGAAAGAAACCCCTGACTCTGTGCAGAAACGGGCGGTCCGTTTGATAGATTCGCCTATCTTAACAAACGGATTGCAATCTTTGGAGCACAGACGTCAAGTGGGAATACTGTCCTTGTCCTAACGGTATTTCAATGGGATATGCTCTGAGGAACTAGCGTCATTACGCTTTTCGGCACCAACATTTGTACACGGTTGACATTTGCCACATGAAAACGTGTCGCTTCTATGATTCATTCTTGTAATCAACAACTCGGTTGTGGAATGATTTTCCAGACTCTGTGTTTTCTCCCTCCTATAACATGGGTATTATTAAAAACTTGGTTTACCCCTTCTTATCCCCTAAAAGATGTCATAGGTCTTGAAGGAAATCATTTGCCTCAGGGCAGGTGGCTCAGTAATTTTTAAAAATGTTGCTAGTGTTATGATGGAGGACTTAGCCAGCAAAGGAATTGCATCCACGACGCGTTTATGGGATTCCAGTAGTGTTCTAAACTCAGCCACTGATCGGTCAAAATAAATTAGATTTATCTGCTTGCTTTCCTAAAACCTTCAATTTTCCAATAAACAAAATATGTGCAAGCAATATTATGAAATGCATATGTAGCTTAGGAATATTATAACACAGGTTCAATAATTTATATCTAAGATATGAGGAAAACTATTTTATTGCTGTATAGTTTTTGTGTGGTCAACGTGGAAGATTAACTTTTTTTTTTTAATTTAGAAAACGGGGTAACCTACCTGAGATACGAACTCATGCAAAGTTTAAGTAACAAAAGAAAAACGGTATGTTATTTTTCAATAGACGTAAATTTAAATAATTAGAGTGATCAAAATAAATATGCTAAATAAATAAAAAAAACTAAGAAACAAATATATTTAACAAGTACTTTCGGTTTTGACAAACTTTTTTTATCTGATACTCATTACCAAATGTATGCGTTTATAAATGATCAAATTAACCAAATGGCCAGCATTTATAGGAAAAGTAAAACAAAAATGAATAATAAACATCTAATCTACCCACTAAACAGATAATCCTTAGAAGTATGATCTAATACGATGTGATAGAAAACTGATTTCTAGGTCCTCTGATAAAAATACAAAGATAATATTGCGAATCATATCCCGAAAGTCCTTCAGGCATCGAATAAAGCTTCTTTTTCGGTAATTGGGAATTCTAAATGTCAGGCAATTACACCTCAAGGTAATGCTAAAAATAATCCATACATCAAAATCATCAATGTATATTACCGATAATAAAAACACAAGGAAGACTTTTGGTACCGAAATATACACTATATGTATACAGCTCCTCATGCGTACAATAAATTGCCACTATATACCGTAGCAATAATAATAACGTTATTTCAATAAATGTCGATTTATCGACACTGAAATTAAAAAAAAAACTATATATATGTAGCAAATATCGGAAACTGGATATATTACCTATTTTCAAAATATTTCGTTCTGTTCAGTAATTGAGGCAAACAAGAAATACAAATAATTAGATTATATTCTACCGTTTCTGTAACTTTCCGATTCGGCTCGGTTCCCACAGTTAGCACACCCCTTTCATCTAACATAGTTTTTTGTGGCGTCTGCATCTATCCGTCAAGGCTAGCTGCTCGCCGAAAATATTTCGCAAGAAAGCGGCAAAAAAACCATTCGGAAAAGGACACCGATATTATTTTAGAACAATTTGTTGGGAATAAACCCGCCTGCGGTCACGCTACGCCGCCGAATGATTTCAAGGAGGCAGAAGGCGGTAAACTGCTTTCTACGTCACAGGAGGTCTTGCTTTTATTATATTCATCGTCAATTTTATCGGTTATGGTTGTTACCACATCGCATGGTGTTATAACACCTTTTAAAGGAACACAATATGTTTGCACGGTGGTGCGGAGGGGTTGAGCTTTCAGCTCTTTTACCTTTCCAACGGAGGTTGAGAGTTCGAAATCCGTATAAATCCTAAATTGACGGCCTCCATGGTCGAGGGGTAAGGCTCACGACTACGAACACGAAGGTCGCGGGTTCAAATCAAGGCAAGTAATTTTTATTTAATCAATTTGTGCTGTTTCACAATTAATTAATTTAAAAATAAAATATTGCATATTTGCTTACTTTCCAAAGTGGAAGATACTTTCAGTATCGCCCTGGTGAAAGACCACCCCTCAGAATTGAAACGTTGCTTGAAATGGCTTTTAGCCGTGTTTGGTGGCCAGATCTGAATAGCCAGGTATTTCCCCACATTCCTCTTCCCCTTCTACTTCCCCTCCTCAATACCTTCACCCTCACAAAATTCCCCAATTGGGAATGCCATAGTCTCACCGGCTCCAGAGGGTTGGGAGCAGTTGGGACTCTTGTGTGGTATTCATTAAAAAAAATATGTACATATTTTTCAGTACATAGCCCTATGAATACAAGACTATGATAATTCGAAAAACATCAAACTTAAATAATGGGTGTTATCTAAAACCCTTGGAAGTGGATTTACAGAAATATAATTTTATACATTAATAGGTGAATATGTAGCTTTAGAACACATTTAAAAGAAGTTTATAAAAAAATGGTAATTAACTTTGTTACAGTCTTGTACTCCAGTAAATGGTCAATTAGTCTGTTTTTTAACGTTATACATTTTTAATGGTATTGTTATTTTACAGAGATCTAGAACTTTCTTTTTGCTGCCTAGAATCTATCATAGTTAAAAATCTCGATTTTTTTACTTATCATAGTTTATTATTCAATCATGACAACTAAAAAGCTTTTTCTGTGTTTAGTTTCCAGATTTAAATACATAGCTAAACATAGAGCGTTCAACCCACAAATTTCCAAAATCGACTTTTCATGTTTTCCAACAAATAAAAGCGAAATATTTAGATGCTAAAAACATCCAAGCTCCAAGTGTAATAATAATATACAAAAACTGATGTAAACTTTTCAAACGCCTGTTTCTCAGTTTCATCTTTTTGGGTTGGATTCTTTCTGCATAACTATGTCCAATTGAACTATTGCGAAATAATCATTTTCCATCATTTTTATCGATTCCATGTCTATACCTCAATTGGAGAGTATTATCACTTCTTTTTAATGTCTGCGTCTTTTCACGCTTCATATTTAATTGAGATTTATATTACCTTCTTCATTGTTTAAATATTACAATGGGGTTTACAAGCTTCAATACGATATTCCAAAAAACTGTATATTCTTTCTAGACTTATAAGCAGAAAAGTCAATAGATGTCTCATATAAACCAGTTAGAAGTTGAGTTAGCACCGCATTTAGGTCCCACTCAAACGTTGTGAGTTCAATTCCTTGGCTGGCTAAGATCCTCAATCGCGATACAAGCAACACCTTCTGCTTACTGTGATAGTGGTAAGAGATATGAAAATATTGCTAGGTTTTTCAAAACCCGGAAATATTTGTCTTTATTTAAAAAAAAAATCGAATTGAAATATCCGAGACACTATCTGGATGGCAAAATATATTTGGGTAGAACTTTCCAATCATACACAAAGAAAGCAGT
>JAHDVE020011025.1:0-55001 GCA_022606495.2 Halesus radiatus
ACAATCAACTAGACACTCGTAGACCTAGACGGTAGGTAATAGCTTATGACTCGTTGTGTTCTTCTTTAACGTGTCATCATAATAATAATAACAGCAGTTCTTTTATATAACTAACCGCCCTTGAGGTGATTTTCCCACAAAAATGGTGCTCTAGAAGTAAACCAATTAATTTTTTTATAGTGCAATTTTGTAAAGGTTTACCTCACATGCGCTTTACACTAAATAACCTAACCCAATATAAAATTAAATATTATAATAATGTTGCTACCTACTTCAAGTGAATATATTGGCAAGATAAATAAAATATCAGGCATTTTCAATATTATTTATTATTATTCTTGTAAAATGGTATTTATGAAAAGGCAACAAATATCAGTATAATGTAAAAAATACGGGATTCAACAACATCTGTGAAGAATACAAAAATGATATAAATATAAAAAACGATAATATTTTTCACTTCATTGCACGTAACAATGTTTATTTATCAAGCGTTTTTCCTCAACTAACATTCTGTTGAAATCTAAGCAACGCTTATGATGCTATTTGACGTCGTTTATACAATATTGCGTCTAAAATAAATGAACAAAGACAAAATTGAAAGTATTCAAAGAAAATTTCTGCATCTTTATTACAGAATGAGCGCACCTAAACGGGAATACATATACATATGCTCTCTATCTATAATGTCTCCACCCTCTCTAACCGGCGAACATACCTTGATCTCATGACCCTATATAAAGTGTGCAATAACATCATCGACTGTCCTACCTTACTCCAACTAATAAACTTCAAAATACCATCCAGAACAACTAGGTTTAACCACCTATTCCACATTAGCCAGATGCGCACAAATGCTGGTATCAGGGATGTGCAAGTTATTCAAAATCAAACTGATGGATTCCAACATATTCTTTGATACATGTAGAGATACATTAAGAGAGAATTGAAAGCTGTTTTCGTATAATAATATTAAACAAACAAACTTTAAGGAACAGTGTTTGGACATTATGGAGTTGTTTTTATTGTTTTCTTAGTACACCAATGTTTTAAATTTAATCATTATATTTTCCCTTTTCATTCTTGTAAGTATTATTTGTAACGTTTATTTACCTTCTGTTACTCTATTTAGAAATTGTCCACTTTTTAATTTTTTTTTTCTGTGTAATACAACCTTAAATTCCTTGTTAAATTCTTAAACTTGTCTAAATATTATTTTTAATGTTTTTTTTTATTTATCTTTATCATATTAATCAGTGAGAAATAGCTGGGATACAGGCGAGTTCTCCAGATATTTCTATTTTGTTTTGATATTAGCCTGTATCTGTATTTTCTCCATAAATAAATAAAAACAATCACGAACATTCGTAGACCGTGTTACTCGAGGAACCGATAAGCTCGAGAATGCAATCCATACAAAAGTTCTTCTCAGAACTTGTCATTCCAAAGTAACACATGTGAAATGATATTCAGAATATGTTTATAAAAATTCCAGATTTTGGTTTCAATCAAACAATTTTCTGAAATCCTGTATTTAGAGCAGATGTGATGGATTTACGCAAATGAAGTAATCTTTCACTAATAATTTTGCGTAAACGTATGGGGTACTGGGTATCTGTTGAAAGTAAATTAACTTTAGTTATATAATTGCATGAAAGGTGATTCTGACATTCGATTTTCTCTACGGTTATATTGGAGTAAGGTCGAGTATCTAAAATTTTCTTATACGTACTACAATCGCCATCTGCTATTAACTTGGAATATATTAATCCGTATGTAGCTATTGAGCTTTTAAACCCTTCAACAATTATTTCTTTGAATTGGTTAGATCATCAAAACTAGAGCTAACTTTGCACGATACTTATTTCCATACCGGTACCAACGTGGAAACCTTCTCGGGATCCACGTGGAAAATATTTGCTTTACACGATCATTATTTTCATACCAACGATTTCATATATATACACATGTATATTTCCAAAGCAAACTTCCAGTATTTTGAGAAAATGAAAGCCAAATTTTTCAATGAATTTTTTTAAATGTATCTTTTTTAGGAAAGAAAATACTAATGTCATCAAATCTACTAAAAAAGGCAAATTAAAAATAAGTGTTAATGCAAACTAAAATTATTTAGATTTAATCCAAATGGACAAATGAGAGAAGGGCAATTCATCACATTCTATGGCAGTTGACCGATTGAGAAATTTTAGTTGTGACTGCATCAATCGGCCAAATGCATGCCAGTTTTTACACGATTTTCCAAATATCACCTTAAAATTGTTATTTTCAAAAACAATTTATTCCCCGCTTCACTTCCAAGAAAAATTGCTGTGACAACATTATCATACTTTTCAGTATTTCTGTATCGAAGTGTAAAATAAAATTTAAATAAAAATAGAGCAAATCCTATTTTCCATACCAAAACTATATAGAAAGACGACCTGAAAGGAATCTGTATCTGACAAAAATGTATCGTATGAAACGCCCGTCGGAAAAAGATTATAGCCAAGGTGAACCCTGTTATATTCTGGACCGCTGGCTATAGGAACCAGACGCCGAGCTTGGCGGCTTTCGTAAAAAAATCTACTTGCTTCTGCAATGATGCATAAAAACATAATGACCTACCGTTAGTATGACCTTTTTTATGATGTCCCTACATGTTTACGAGACTTTTATGTGAAAAAAATTGACGTCCTAACGCGTCAAAGCCAACTCATACTGATTCGAAATAATGCAAGCAGCTCCATTATATTATAATTTTGATGCTTTCCATGTATGGAATTGTAACATATTACGGTGTATAATCGCTTGGCATTGAGACCATGATAATTGTCGTAATATTAAAAAAAGCGTTTTTATTTATTTAAGGAATGTTTTAGTGGCTTTTTAAATAATCTGGGTAGGTTGGGATTTAGACATCGTTGACGTTGTTACAATGAGCATTTTTATAATTCTCCTGTATTTAGAATTAAAGGATAGAGACGAACTTTAAACTATTGTAGAGGTTCGGTAAATATATTTTTACGCAATTGTTTTAAACATTTTAACACATGTTCGTTATTGTAGCTTTAGAAAAACGTATTGTTTGTTTGTAGCATAATTTTATTTAGTGATTAACAACCTACAAATTATCTAAACACTTGAGTAAATAATTGAACATCTTTTAGTAAATAATCATGTCCCGCTTGACAACAACAAACCTAAACCCTTACATATAGAAAGAATGGGCCTAAGATTAAATTTACTTGAACAATTAGAAATTAACAAACGAATGAATGATCCTAATAAAACATTAATTAATAAAGTAATGAAAATTAAATACTCACCGCTTCTCAGTATGTTCACATTATCAAAACAATACAACATATTTAAATAAATCAATTAAGAAAACATTGTCAGTTAAATACTAGTAAAAACACATTATAAATGTGAAAACCTCACAGAGTTCAGAATTTGAATTGTTTTCTAACTAAATTGGTTTTACCGATAATAAATCATTACCCGTCCAAATTGAAAAGGAGTGGGAGTAAATTAAATCATATAAATAAGTCGTCACAATGTGGATTAACCACAGTTTGCCTTAAAATAGCCTTAAATGCCAAAACAGCTGTCACAATAATAAAAACTAAAAATACTTGCAGAACTTAATAACATTATTAAATTTGATTTATGTTAAATTTAAAAAAAAATTAGATGGAGTTCTACGAATTAAACACAAAAACAATTAATAATTAATTAACAAACCACTATCCTACCTTCTATGGTCATTGTACTGTAAAATCACCTATAACCACAGAGCCGAATAACTGTCAACAAATCAACACTAAAATTAATTACCTAACTCTAGTCATCTCACTGACTGCCGAAACATGGATCTCAGTGCTCTCTAATGACGATTCAAATCTATCTCTAAATAACTTTTACGAGACAATTCAAAAACATATTGACAAAAGTTATGAATCAAAACCAGTGCCAAAAAGTAAACATAGACACATAAAATTACACGTGGACTAATAATCTCAATTCAACATAGAACTAAATTGTTCAAATACTATAAAAATTACGAAAATCTTTGCATAACCAACAATATAACACGAAATCAAAGCAAGCATAACCAATATATAATATATAGAAATTACCTAAACACTAATAAAAACGTGCAAACAACAGTACTATTCGCAACAACTACAAAAAGCACACAATAACCCCCAAAAAACATGGAACATCATAAATGAAATCTCAAACAGAAATCAAAAGGAGAGCAAAATTCCACAAAAAATTGTAACTGAAAATAATATAACCATTGAGAATGCTGAGGATATCGCAAACAACTTCAATAACTTTTTCACAAACATCGCATCGATAATAATCCCCCTCTTAGCTTACACTCGCAGGAAGTACCCTCTGATATATTAAATACTAATAACACTACCTCTGAATTATCTGATTTCACCCAAATAACAGAACTGGAAATCTCAAACCACATTGATAGTCTAAGCGTTCAGTCTGCTAATGGCCCTGATAACTTAAGCAATGCCACAATCAAATCTATTAAAAAACATAATCATCCCACTGCATCATATATTTAACACTTGGATCAGAAATAGTACTTTCCCGAATAAATTTAAATTGGCTAACATCGTTCCAATGTGTAAATCAGGATCTCCATCAAAAACAGATAACCACAGACCAATCACACTAACTTCACAACTGTGTAAAATCCTAGAAAATGTCTAAAAAAACGAATTATTGATTTTCTGGAATCAAACGCACTCCTATCAGCCAACCAATACAGGTTTAGAAATAAACTTAGTACTGATGACACTTTATTTATTTTAACCTAAACTATATATTCTAACATTAAAAAGGCCGTTAACCGTTAACCATAGAACTCTCTTAAAGAAACTATCCAACATTGGAATTAAAGATAATTGTCTCATGTTATTACATAACTATATACTTAATCGTCAACAATGCACAAAAATCGGGGCGTGATTGAGCAATTTTAATCTTGTTAAACACTGTGTGCCACAAGGAACTGTATTAGAACCTCTACTCTTTTTGGTATTTTATTTATTTTATATGAATACCGCACAAGAGTCCCAACTACTCCCAACTGACTGGAGCCAGTGAGACTATGGCATTCCCATTTGGGGAATGTGTTGTGAGGCTGAAGGTATTGGGGAGGGGAAGAGGAAGGTTGGGAAATACCTGGCTATTCAGATCTGGTCACCAAACACGGCTAAAAGCCATTTCAAGCAATGTTTCAATTCTGAATGGTGGTCTTACACCAGGGCGATACTGAGAGTATCTTCCACTCTGGAATATATAAATGACCTCTGTAACATTAATATACCTGGTAAAATTTTCTCATTTGCTGACCATATTGCAATAACAGTTCAAGGAAAAACATAGGAAGATACAACCAATAAAGCTAACAAATGTATTGCTATTATCAAAGAGTGGCTAGATAGAAGAGAATGTATGAGACGTTGTATGAAAGTGAATGAAGCAAGAAGTGTATGCCAAGATCGAGTTGTTTGGCGGTCCGTCCTCTCTGCCTACCTCTGCGGTGAAACGGCGTGATGGTTAGTTAGTTAGTTAGTTAGGCTAGATAGAAACCTTCTTACTTTAAATTATGATAAAACTCTTTTCATCCCTTTTTATAATACTCAAAGTCAGCTCCTAAAACTAACCTTAATTTGAAGTTTCATAATGTTAAATGTAACCCAACCACATGATCGAGCTGTGAGGAGATGAAATGAGGAAATTTCATCAAATACTTAGGTGTATATATAGATTGTCAACTTAAATGGACCAACCATATAGAAAAAAAGTAAATAAACTAAGATTCTTAACTTATATATTTAATTTTTTTTTTTTTTTTTGATAGAAAGCAGTCACTTTGTGGTTAGACATATATAATGAAAATAAAACAATAACTTTGTTTATAACCACATTAGGTACAAAAATTAAACTGTTTAATTTTTGTACCCTGAAGATGCTTATGTTAAGCGAAACCGGTCGGTCGTAATAAAATTAAATAAAATTTTCGTGGTTATAAACAAAGTTATTGTTTTATTTTCATTATATATTTAAACGAACGAGTAACTTATTAAATGTGAAAACCATTAAACTTGTTGACATCTTGTTCACTCATCTCTTTCCTATGGAATAATTGGTAGGGGTGGAACTTCAATAATAACATAAAACCTCAGGAAATTGTACAAAAATCAATTATCAAGATTATGTACCAGAAAGTCAAAACCTATCCCTCCAAACAATTGTTCCTAGAAAGTGATATTTTGGACCTAAGACAGACTTATAATTTTCAATGTCTAAAATTTCTTTACATGCGTCAAACAACTTCACAAAAAATTCAAATCGCTCTAGCCAAAGACATGGTAATTCTATATATGCAGTACCCCAATACAAAACCAGGTTGGCCCAAAGGTATATTAATTTTATTGCACCAAAAATGTATAATTCACTGTTCATAACCTTTGAAAAGAATGTGTTTTGTCAAAACATTAACTCTTATAAATAATATATTAAATCTTGGATAAAAAACACTGAAATAGATAAATTTTTCTTATAAGTCTTAACGGTCATCTATAGTATTTTCCTTTAGACAGAATTCTGGCTTGTTCTCTTTTGTTTAAATTTTAATGTTAGACTTTTAAAATTCTATTTTTCACCTGTTGCTGGTACTAACAATGTATTATACTGTTCAATGCCTTATTTTATGTTATCATTTTTTAATACACCAATACATATACATTTTTATACAACCTACTTTCAAAACATTAGTATCGTACTTGTGTGTGATTTTAAAACGCCCACTAAAATCTTATTATACTTATGTACGTATATGTGATAATAACAGTAAATTCTGTTTACTGTCATAACTAATGAAATGTTTTTTTTGTTTGTTTCTTATTATCGTTTTATTTCATATTTTATCTTTCTTACTTTCGCTACCACTTTTAAGAGAATGATTAACTTATTTTTTAATTGATAAATTAAAGTTCTTAAAAACTTAAGACAAGATTTTTGTGCATAGTGCAAAGGGTAACAATTATTTTTATAAACAATAATTATTAGCCTGAAACACTCATCCAAATTGAAAAAAACCTTCCGAGCAAAGATAAATGTCGCCGACAGGACTCGAACCTGCACCCTTCTGATGTCCGGTCAGATGCTCTACCGTTGAGCTACGTCGGCTTATCGCAAACCCGCCAAGTTAATCAATATATACTAGTGTTTCATTCAATAATTACTGTTTTTTATTATATTTCACCTGTAAACAACCAACTTTATTAGTATGAGAAAGGCTTGTAACGGCTAAATCCCTCAATAGATGGCGTCGAGACAAATTATGTCTACATTTTATTGGTGAAAAATGCTTTGACTAGTCAAATATTTATTAATTGATAAACTAAAGTTCTTAAAACTTAAGACAAGATTTTTGTGCATAGCGCAAAGGGTAACAATTATTTTTATAAACAATAATTATTAGCCTGAAACACTCATCCAAATTGAAAAACCTTCCGAGAAAAGATAAATGTCGCCGACAGGACTCGAACCTGCACTTAACTTGGCGGGTTTGCGATAAGCCGACGTAGCTCAACGGTAGAGCATCTGACCGGACATCAGAAGGGTGCAGGTTCGAGTCCTGTCGGCGGCATTTATCTTTGCTCGGAAAGGTTTTTTTCAATTTGGATGAGTGTTTCAGGCTAATAATTATTGTTTATAAAAATAACTTATTTTTTATTTAAAATGAAAACTCTCACAGAAATGTGATAAAAAACTGTTATAATACCCACACACAGGCAGCGCCTTTGTGGGATTTTTTTGTTTACATATTTAATTTTGATCATTTTTTCTTGTATTTTCAAACTTTTCAAAATGTAAATGTAACAAAAATTTTCAATAAAAAAAAAGAAGTTACGTATGTTGTTGATAGCGGATTGGGCAGTGTACATTGTGCATTGTACAGTATCAGAATACTTAAAAATAATGTCCACTTTCAAATGTCAAAATGGATTATTTAGAGCATGTTGAATTTTTAGATCAAGATGAGCTGACATCAAAATAACAATTCATTGTATGTATTTATTTAAAAATATGCAAGATATGTTCATGTATGTAATAATACAAACAATTTATTCACAATGAAAGCGCTAGTATTTGGGTTAATTTTGCATTAAAAAACTTAATTTAATTCTTAATGTCATTCTTTAGTATATTGACGAGAATGATGGGCGGAGCCATGGCTGATAAAGGAGGAGGCACCTAAAGTCGTTCTTACACATGCTTTTTTCATCCAGATTGCTCATGGGTTGTCTTTTTCTATGGAAAATTCTGTAGAAAATTCCATAGAAAAAGACAATAGTTTCCATATGGAAACTGGACGATAAAAAGTATCATGTAAGAGCCAAGTTAGCAACAGGCAAATAATATTTCACTTCTCAGTCGATGCCATCCATCGCCTAGCAATATATTCCCACAAAGAGCCGTTAGTCAGTTTTAAAGAACATTTACTGTAAACGTTTGATTTGTTTTTAATTAAATATTTTATTTAACAGCTTCGCCCCGACTAATAGTTATTATTAAATCTTTCAAAACTTGTACAAAATATAAATGTTTGCTTTTGTAAAGTTAGAATCACCCTGCTGAAGAAATTTTTCCTACCAATCTACAGTTTTCTTTGAATTCTTCTCATTGCGGTTTACCCGAGCATTGCAGTCGTCATTATTAGTGAGACAACCAATTATTTTTCAATTCATTCAACGGAAATATTACATGTACGTTATTTCCCCCATTAAATGGCTGATTATTCAGTGCATTACTGCAATCTGTGAACAGATGTTCCAAGCGTAAGCATTAAATAAGGCACCAGGGGCCCGATTCCAGTTCTTTTTATGGATAAGACACTGTCCTCATCGTTAGGTCTAAACACATTTTGCTTAACTGCGGTTCTCAGATGACAGCTGTCATTCAGCAAATGGCATTCTTTAAAAACATCAATATTTGCATAATCGGATAAAAATTATTTAAATTCTAAAGATTTTGATAAACTACAATTGCAAAGTTAGTAGTAATAAACTATACGTTTAAGTATGTGTGATGCACCTATAATTTGTAATAATTAAACCACAAACATTATGACTGTAACATGTGCTCCAACTCTATATTGACATATAATATGTTAGAAACATGCGTATGTTCAACTTGATGTGTATACATAATATTATGTATTGACACTGCGTATGTAAGAAGCATTTGAACTTTGTCCTCAGGTGAAACACAAGAGGATCCACTCAGGCGAGCGGCCATACGTGTGCGACCTTTGTCCGCAGCGCTTCACAGCGCTTGGGACACTAAAGAACCACCGCCGCACGCACACTGGCGAGAAGCCCTTTGCCTGCACGCACTGTATCCGGGCCTTCGCGCAGAAAAGTGACTTGGTAAGTATTCTGTGTATAACCACTTAGATATTTTTATGTAAAACTTCAATCCCAATTTATTCCATACCTTCTTATAGAAATATTTAAAAAAACAATTAATAGTGTTATTATTAAGTTCTGCGAGTAATACTATTGAATTTTTCGCTAAAACCCAAAATTAGACTCCTTGGATCTATCTTTTTCTTATAATACAATAAACACATGCAACACAGGCGCCCTCGTGGCTGCCGACTGCTTTTTATAATCGCTCTTAGTTTGTCTTGGAAATATTGGGAAGTTCTTAATTTTCCCGGTGTAAAAATAGCATAAAATAACCCCATTAATTTTTAGGTTACATTTATAAAAATTACATAATTTTAGTGCTGCCTCTCGAGCTTAAATCAAGTTTATAATAAAAACCCAAATATTTTAAATTGAAATCTGTTCCGCTCCCTCCTTTTAAGAGTATTCTGTGTTATTTATCCTATAAATATATGGATAATAATTCATTGTCTTAGCTTAAATACATTCTTGAATATAATGGAAACAATCACTCTGTCATTTGTGTTAGCGTCTTGCAATATATCGTAAGGAATAAATACAGTTAGCTTCTTTTTTTTTTCAATTTAACATGTATGAAAACTTAGACCAATCCGTATTTAGTTTTGATAATGTAACTGCATCTCTTTATACGGTATATAAATAATGTGTAATGATAGCCTGTCCAAAAAGACAAAATAAATGTGAAAAAATAAAAATAAATTCGTAGAATAGTTGTAATATAAGAATAGGAAGTAATACTTGTACAGCGCCCTATAGGTGATTTTTCACAAAAACGGCGCTATAAAAATCATCCAATTATTATTATTATTATTATTATTAGTAATGATTGGCTTATAACAGGGTAAATCAACTCATCAGCCATTCTTTCTCACTCGGTTTACAACGTATGCAAATGAGATAGTAATGCATCACGTACTGTCAAGTTGTTAGTTAAGTTTGGTAAGTACTCGCCAGTGGGGTTAACCATTTTGCCTTTACAAAAATTTTAAAGGTTTTCCTAGTTATTTACTTTTACAAAAACGTTAATTTATTTTAAATATTGATTTGTTATTACTTTTATTAACATTTTTAATAATTGTTTGAATTTTGTTTCACGTCACTGTTTTTTATATTAATAACTCACCATTCTCTTTTATTTACGACTTTAATTGCATATCTCAAAATCTGACGCTTTGGCATACAGCAGAATAATGTGGATGCGCCATATGGCGCATTGGCATTCCGCAATTTAAAGCGTAAACTTGCAAAATGAAGTTCAATTTTCCGGCACTGTAACATAGACATGAAATGTAAGAAATTTTATCTTTTAATTTTAAGACATTTTTTAGTAGGATCAACCGTAATGGAATTATTTTGAAAAACCACTTTTTGGCACCTTTCATCCAAGATGCTAGCTAACACGAAGGTCACAAAAGGTCGAAAACTTTTTTTCGGGATCCCAACCTTCACGATACACAAAAAAAAAATCTTTTACCTCACATTTTGCAAAGCAAAGGCCTTTTTATGTCTCTACTGACTGGACTATGTGTATTTTTTTGTTTATTTACATATCCAAATGGGATTGAAAGAGAACCCTATTCATTATCATGACAAACTGAGAGGGAAGATTTGTGGCTTGTGATTAAATCCATCCCACTCCACTCATATTCATCTGGACTCTATCACTAACAACAAGTGTGAATGTGAAATAGTTGTTTTGTAAAGTGCACTGATTTTCAGGTGTCTCACATCCGCACGCACACCGGCGAGCGGCCGTACGTTTGCTCCACATGCGGCTCCCCCTACCAACAGTCCTCCGCGCTGAAGGCTCACATCAAAGCTCACCATTCTACCAGTAAGGCACACACAGTACACATCCATGAAGATTTGTATTTATTCCAGTAAGCCAGTGTTCAGCGTAATTCATGTCGTGTTGAATGTTTGCAGATGCCAAAGTGCCCCTCAACGTAGTGATGGAGTCGCAGCTCACTGACATCCAAAGTGCATATCGAACCGCCATAGACAATTCCCAGAGCCCCCACTTCCCCAACCCGTGAAGCTAGAGCTAAGAACACATACGTAAAGAAAATTATGATGTAGAACTACTCCGCCTGTCCACACACACACATTTATCTGAACTTAATTTGTTTGTTGGTTATGATATTTATGCATTTTAACCCGCTCACTTTTCATAAAATCAGATTTGCTTTTGATTGATATTGCATCCAGTGGCACTGGTACTATACCGATACAAATGTGCTATATTTTATTGAACTTAACTGATACGCCTCGCTTGTTAGGTGAGAGGTCTAGAGGTCCTTGAGCCCTTACAACTTTTTCATTTCCTTGTATATTGCCGTATCCTCTAATCCTGATAACGAGCCCAATTATGTTTGGATGTCAACTATATAGGGGTTGACTGAATTAGAATCACCAATTCTCTCAAGTTCAGAGCAACGATCGGAGAATATGTGAGCGTTAGTCCATTGTTTGGATGGCTTCTTCAAAATACAATCGACTTTAAATGTTCTTGTTGGCCATTCTCTTACGTCATCATGTGGAATTTGGTACCTGTAGTAGCTTCTACTTTTTCATTCAATAGTCTTCCATCAGTGAAGATTCTTATTTGTTTGTCTTGTGGTTCCAGAAGGATTTCGTCTGGTATACGCATGGATGTACAAAAGTGAAATTACCTGTATTGGCGGTTATTCAGAAGGCTGTTAGTTGGTGAACTTTGTATTGATCCTATTGAGGGGTAGGGTGAATCGGGTGAAATGAAGGACATATCGACTGTAAAAAGGTAAAACCCTTCGAGCCACAATTAAGAATGTTACTTTTAAGTGGTGTCAGAATAATTTTCAAGTGATTATATTAAAATCATTTTTCATACTAAAAACTATGTCACCATTTTTTGTTTTTAAACTATGTGAATGAGTCGAACCTCACATCTCATAATATAACCCCCGAGTAAACTTTTTTTCTGGGGTACATCTTTGTGTAAAAAATATTCGTACAAAAATGCGCAATTATGTAAATTTTAAAATTGAATTGTTCAATATATATGAAATTCTGTATCAATAATTATTTTTTTTAATAAATAAATATTATAAAATAAAAATTATTATAACTAGAAATGCAATATTTTACACTTCAGGAGAAAAAAACATTCACTCATAAAAAAGAATTGAAAATTTGTTTTACATAAAACTTTCTTTAGAAGTTCCCACTTACGAAGGTTTCATGCTTAAGAAGTTCCCACTTAAGAAGGTTTCATGCTTAAGAAGTTTGTTTTTTTTCGGTCCCTTGAAGGCGAATTTTGAAAATCTTATAAAAGAGTTTCACTGTAGTAAAATATTAAATTTTTCATTTTGTGACTTAAAGGGTTTTACATATTTACAGTAATTATCGTCTGCTGAGAATCATAGTGGAATCATAAGTCCGAAATTCATAATCTGGAGAAAATCGTTTCTTTAAAAGTGTTCAATTCAATGGGCAATTTCAATATACAAGTGGTCTCAGTATCAAAGCTCAAAAAATAAATACATTATGAGGCAATTTTTTAATGTAGTTAGTGACGACTTAAGGGTTAAAAAAAAAAACAATTCAATTTCCCTTTTAAAAAGTAACAATGGATTTTTTCAAGAGGTATGTATTTTGTTGGAACATACAATCTTGTTTGTAAAACAAAAAAGTACAAAATTATTAAAACTAAAATGCTTAGTAACAAAAACATATATTCCACTTGGTAATAACATGTTGTTAAATTGAAGTAAATGTAGGTAGTGAGTGACCATGTAAATATTCCACTTGGTAACAACATGTTGTTAAATTGAAGTAAACGTAGGTAGTGAGTGACCATGTAAATATTCCACTTGGTAATAACATGTTGTTAAATTGAAGTAAATGTAGGTAGTGAGTGACCATGTAAATATTCCACTTGGTAACAACATGTTGTTAAATTGAAGTAAACGTGGGTAGTGAGTGAGTGACCATGTAAATAAAAAAAAAATTAGATACAAAAATTTCTTTTTTTATAATGAAAAATAATATTTTTTAATTATTATTATATTTATACTTGGTAACATTTAACAGCACCTTATTGTTAAAGTAAATATTTCTCCTATTCCCTTCCTACTTAGTCTTTAAGTTCTGGTAAAAATCTCAGTGCGCCATTTGTATGATTAATTTTTAGGAAATCTTGTAAAGTTGTATTTCTTCTTTGAATAGGTATGCTTTCTGAGTAAGCTGATTCAAGTGTGATTTCCAAGAAACTGCTGAAGCGTTTCCATATCTTCATTTCGGCAGAACTGAATTCTGCATCTGCGTTGTTGTTAAATATGGACTTGGCCACCCTTTGATTGAGAGCTTTAAGATCTTAAGGTACATTTCATGGATGCGAAAGCTAGTCTTGCATTGTGAGTTTCAAGGTACTCATGAAAAAGCGACAACAGATGCTTACCAGTCTATTATTTTTCTTGAAGAAATAATAATCTCCTTAATTGTCTGCCAAACACAAACACAGGGTCACAATTAAAAACCCATCGCGGCACTTTTTGTAGATACTCTACCTCAGTACACAGACTCGTTGAAGGCTGAAACTTGACATAAGGGAAGCTTGACTCTTTATTTGCCCATACTTTATTTTTAGATTAAACATAAACATGTATTTAAAATTGTTTTTTAAATTGGGAAATGATTCACTGTGTACCTAATAGTGTATACACTGAATCACCTCTCTGTATGCAGTGAATCATGACCAGGTAATTGAAGGAATTTTTTTTTTTTTTTTAAATCTCAAATCATCGCTATCTTGCAAAATTACTTCAATATCGTTATCATCAGACTCACTTTCCAATATTCGACAAAGAAATTTGCTGCTTGTTGTACCATTTTGGAAGCAGAGGTAGTTACTACGTGCTATGTTATCCATAGCAGAGGCTGGTTTGTTGAAAGTGATCAATGGTGGAAGGTCGTGATGTTGATTGCGCTCCATTTTTTGTGCACGAATTATTATGTAGTGCCGTTCTTATCCAGAATATTCCTTGGTGAGAGATAGCATTTCTGTTTCTATCCGATTTTGGCTTTATTTCTCCTCTAAACAGTGTTTCCTTTGTGAAAACTACCACTGCCGCCAACAGTTAGGCCTACGTTCTTCGATTGTAGTCGCACCAGGCAATGAATGATGTTATGTAAATAGGTAATTACCTGGGAGATCAATAAATCATAATTGCGCATTCTATGTGCAATCGAACTTCCATTTCCATTGTTTACTGAATTTAGTTGGCGGTCATATCCTCCCATTGCGATTATTATAATATTTACTTGGATATTAGGCGGTGCGGGCGGCGGAAGATAAAGCGTTAGCAGGTAGCGGGACAGTATGATGCTAGATTGTTGATCACTCGTCTATTATAGTAAAATTGGAACTGTAGTAAAATATAAAGCAGTATTTTATCGAAAGCTTGATTGGAGCCAATGAACAGATTGTCGAGAGTTATTATTCATTATATTCATAGACCTTTTCCATTGTTTGTTTGCATCATGAAATGAATGTGATCAATGGTGGATCTGTTGGGCCCGAAGCCGCATTGATATTAACCTACTATAGGGTATAGAGGAGAAGACTTTATATGTGATACTGAGAAATGTTATTCCTCTACAGTTTTCACACTTGGTTAGTCTTGTCCCCCTTTTTCAGAATGGGTACAATTATACCTATTTTCCATTCCTCAAGCACTACAATAATAGGCATAAGATCAAATCAAGAAGCAGCGTGTTGCGCCCACATAGTATCTGACGCCACAGGAATGCCTGCCACTAAAGTACAGTCCGCTATCTAAAAGTAATCTTCTCGTCTCGGGTTAATCCATTCTTCAAATTAACGCTTTTGAAGCCGTCCGACTTCGGACGTTTTAACATTAATGGTTTTTTTTAATGTCCTCTGACTTCCGGCCCTCAGGTACCTAAGGGTAGAAGAAGTAGTTCGACTGAATGGTGCTAACCTCCCTTTGGATACCATCAACAGATAGTATGTGTGACAGTTCCTGATATCTTAGCTGGCTACTTCAGCGTATGATTTCTGATTCCGGAGGTTGTTCTTATTCTGCTCAGCTAGGATAGCCTGCGAGATTTCCCTCGTTAGCACTGTCAGCTCCGCCACATCATCCTTGATGGTGCCTTGAACCTATGCTCCGTTTCCAGTAGAGCGGTGACATGACACTTGAAATAGCACCCTGTCCACTCACCTGTGCCCAAACATCCCTCCGTAGTTTTGCCACAACGTATAAATAGAATTTTGATGATTTTTCCATGGATAGATCTTGAAATTACAAGGTTGCCAGTATAAATAACTTGATTTTGACAAAAATTGAATTTGGTGAATTTTTCCATGAAGGCGACAATATGTCCGATGGGTGATATTCTTACTTTATTAATACATTTGGGTAATCAACATTTACCAGAAATTAATCGATATCGAAACAAATGAACTGTTTAAATTAAAATTAGTGTTCTCATTGGCAAACAAAAAATTCTTCTTATTGGGTAATGAAAATACGCCACCATCTTGTATTTTTAAAATGGTCACGTGGCTTATCAAGAGCTATACCAAAAGAGTTTTTTATTCATTATTTTTGCAGATTCCCAAAAGATGATAATAGGCGTAAATTATGGAATTAAGCGTTTTTAGTATGGTCATATGTGGTTTTACCACACATGCCTCATCTCGACCCTGTCATGTCTTCCTCAGGTGTCTTCTCAGACTTCTTCGTTTTCTTCATTTGGGTAATTTTTTTTTACATGAATACCGCACAAGAGTCTCAACTGCTCCCAACCGTCTGGAGCCAGTGAGACTATGGCATCCCTAATTGGGGAATATTGTGAGGCTGAAGGTATTGGGGAGGGTAAGGAGAAGAGAAAGAGGAAGGTGGGGAAATACCTCGCTATTCAGATCTGGTCACCAAACACGGCTAAAAGCCATTTCAAGCAATGTTTCATTTCTGAATGGTGGTCTTTCACCAGGCGATACTGAGAGTATCTTCCACTCTGGAATATATAAATGACCTATGTAACATTAATATACCTGGTAAAATTTTCTCATTATTTTTAAATGAATTAATTATGAAACAGCACGAATTAATTAAATAAAGTTTAGTTGCGCACGCCGGGATTTGAACCCGCGACCTTCGGATTCGTAGTCGAGAGCCTTACTCCTCGACCATGGAGGCCGTTGAATATCATTTACTTGTCATGTCAAATCTCTTTAACCTTCTGTCAGGCGCAATATGTTGACTGCTGAATTGGGATGCAATTGGTTTTGAAGGTCGGTCAGAATTACAATGGTTTTTAAACTTGTTCGGCTTGTCAGTTGATGGGCGAATTTGGTTTAAATCGTTACCGAGGTAAATGCCTTGATATTTCATCTGCAGTATCGACACCTCCTTTGGTTGAATTATTATATAGCCAGGATCAATGGTGGTCATTACGAAGCATTAACACGAAAATCACATTCATTTTTTTGATTTGGAACATACAACACCATTGAAGCCACATAAACAGACAGTCCCAACATAGAATATTTTCTTTCTTTTCGGGTAATCAACAGATCCAGATCCGAATAAGGGCTCAGCCATCCTATTTGCTACTTCGCTTGGATTGTTCCTGATAAAGAAAGGCTCTTCTGGTTGGTTCCTATAGCTGGACTTTATCGCTACCCGGTTCGGCAACGTTGTGAGGCGGGTTAAGGAGGGGGCTGTAGGAAGGGTTTGGTAATGCGGGCTTTGATGAGGCCCCGATTAAATGTAGGAGGAAAGACAGATGCTGGTAGCTCGTTCCACGTATGAGCCGATTTACACAAAAACCAGTCGGCAAAACGACCCATTCCCATGAAGCCAACATCAACTGTGAATGGATGTTTTGCTCGTGTCCGTCGAGTTTCACGTACATGCACCAGCATGGAGCGGGTCAACGGTGCTAACTCCTTCAAGCAGGCTCCATTGAAACATCTGTAGAACGGACTCAGCATACTTACATTGCGTCTGTGCATTAGAGATTGCAGTCGGTCTGTCAACAACGTATTGTCAATCAGATGAACCGCCCTCCTTTGCACGGATTCATGCAGGTTTAACAAGTATTTGGGAGCTCCAGCCCAGAGGTGACTTCCAAATTCATTTGTTGGACATATTTGAGATTTGTATTGGATTAGCAGTTGATCACTATTGAAGAATCTGCTAGCCCTATACAAGATGCCCAGTTTCGTGGAAGTCAGATTTACTCGGGCTTCTATAGAGCCCCGATACTTAAGGTGATCTGAAATACTCACCCCAAGCATTTCAATGTGCTCCCATCGAATCGCGTCAGACAGTCCTTGACCACCTTTTTTGCCGAGATCAGACACGCTTGGGTTTTTAAGACGTTGAAGCTACCCCAGGCACGAACCTTCCCGAGGTGGTGGTAAACTTTTATTCTCAAAGCTACCCGAGCTGTTCGGACGTCAATAGTGGAAGGGGACTTGTCGAAAGAAAACCATTGTGAATTGTGCTGTCATCGGCGTAGCAGTGTATTGGTGCACATTCAACCAGATCGTTTATGTTCAACAAAAACAGCTTCTGTGACAACTCGGATCCTTGAGGTATGCCTGCATTAATTTGGTGTGGAGAGGAACATGAACCGTCAACTGCGGTTTGAATAGTTCTTCCTTTAAGTAAGTCCTCGATCCTAATTCGCAGGGTTGGGTGGATCCCGTAAAATGGCAACCCGATAAGTGCCCGATGCCAGATCCTATCGAAGGCCTATTGGATTGGATATCTCCATAATACTCCAAGTACCGCCCCCAAACATGTGTCACATACCCGAGCAAATCGCCACACAATCGGTTTCGTCAAAATCCATATTGCCAATCGCTTAGGATTTTGTTATTCTCGAGGTATGTGAGCAGCTTGTTGTTAATCACCCTTTCCAATACCTTAGAGGGTGTGGAAGTGATGGCCATGAAGCGGTAATTAGAAGGATCGGAACGATCCCCCTTTTGTGAATCGGATGAACTTTTTCCAGAGATCTGGCACCTTTCCACTATTGAGTGACCATTTTAATTTTGAGAGGAGTTAATTTTGCAACACCCCTCTTAACACATTGATTGCTACGTATTTTCAAGTGAATTCACTGAATTCTGCAAATTACATCTAATTTATTTTTCCTAAAATAATACTTACAATTTCTTTGTACACGTGTAAGACATATATATGATAAACATCCACAACAGTCAACTGACAAGCCGGCCGGCGCACCGGATGCCAAACGAATAACATGCGAATTTACGTCAAGTTTCCTTATAATTTACAGTGTATATAAATGCATTAAGGACCAGGGCAGGTCAGGTCAGGTCTGCTGGCTTTGTCGACTTTCTACTAATTCAAGACCCCGTGAACTTCCTTGTTATTTCCGTGATTTCCCTGGGTTCCTTCATTTGGAACCCACAATTTGGAATGGATGGGGGAATTTCTCCGTTATCTTAAAGAGTTGAGTTTTCTGCGAGAATTTCTCCAAGTAATTCGGCCTTGTTAGCCAACAGACCATCGGGCTTGGTTAGACATGTGAAAGTAGTCCTGCGGAAATTTCAGTTAAATCCTCCCCAGTTTTTGTATTCTCCTGGTAGTTTTGCAGAAATTGATAGAAAATTTCACGAACTGGAGCAAGCTGATCCAATTCTATCTTTCTTCCCTTGTGTTTCGGTCGTCAAAACGAAGGCAATGAATCAGTGTCTTGAACCATTCGATATTCATCACAAGGCTGAATATTTCAATGCCCTCAAAGTTCCTCGAGATTTTGCCAATTTTCTCGGTCCAGTCCAGCTAGATACGGCAATC
The DNA here is from genome assembly GCA_022606495.2 of Halesus radiatus. NCBI lineage: Eukaryota > Metazoa > Arthropoda > Insecta > Trichoptera > Limnephilidae > Halesus > Halesus radiatus. The sequence continues at coordinate 19,355 of JAHDVE020011025.1, forward strand.
AAAAATAGCTGTTATTTCAATTACATCCATGGGTTAGTTGTCCTACTGGGAAAATTTATTCCTAATGATGCTGTGCTGGTTTGTGTATGTTTGCTCAATTGGATTCTCACTTGGAGAGAAGAAAGGATTGACTTATTGTGAAGTCAGATATGAGCGCATCAGCAGAATGCTGCAGCCGCCCAAACATTATCTAATAATAATAACTATTCATAAGTTCTTCACAAAAAAATAACTATAACGTCGTAGTACATTTCAAAACAATATAGAGTATCAGGCCAATGCTCCAACTTATCGCAACATGTAGAACGGAATTCGAAATTTGCACTTGTTCGAACTGAAGTCGACGTCCACAATGAAACTTTCGTTTGTAAATTTAATCCTCTTTCAGCCTCCGGTGACCTCGGAGGGCGAGTTGAAGTATACCATATTGTGTTTTTTAAAAAACTACCTTATATTTACTTTAATTTAACTCCGTATCTTAATCTAGCGCTGAGATAATTCGTAATAATTAAACAACAACATACATACTCGACATAGTTGGAGAATTTTTATAAGTTAAAATTATCCCTGGAGTAGTTTGTGGATCGGGATGTAAAGTCAGATATTCACTTTTAGAATTGTACTTCTTTCAATGTTCTTGCAACTCAAACTCGATTTCGGTGAAGAAAAATTCTGTTTTATTATAAATACGCCCTCTTGTGCACAGTAAAATGGAACTTTTCAGACTTACCCAACAGGCGTCGCACCCCGACCCACAAATTGTCTACGAGTATGCAATGAAGCAAGCAGTGGCGTGCAGTCCATAAAGGCTTCTTGTGCACAGTAAAATGGAACTTTTCAGACTTACCTAACAGACGTCACACCCCGACCCACAAATTGTCTACGAGTATGTAATAAAGCAAGCAGTGGCGTGCGGTCCATAAAGGCTTCTTGTGCACAGTAAAATGGAACTTTTCAGACTTACCTAACAGACGTCACACCCCGACCCACAAATTGACTACGAGTATGTAATAAAGCAAGCAGTGGCGTGCAGTCCATAAAGGCTGAAAAGCTGTACCCACTTTAAGAAAAACCAACATCGAAGAAGTTTTTCGTAAGGGGAACGGCTGAGCTGCCTGTTTCATACATAACTTAATTTTGGTTCCTCTTAATGTACTTATTTATTTCCATAATTTTGGGAATATTTTTTATGTCACAATCGTTCTACATTGTGATACACTGTTTCTATATGACAATTTTCGACTTTTTAGTAAGAAAACAAAATGGCCATTTTCAAATATTCAATGAAAAATTCATCCCCGAATTTGAAAAACTACCCACAGCCCACCTTTGGTCATAGATCAATGCACGCCACTGACAGCAAGGACTTAAAACCCGAAACCGTTGACACGAAAATGAATAACTCATTTTTAACACTTCCTTGCCGATGCTATTAACAGAGTTGACATACCTCTAATTATTTCGATATCTTTGTAAATATACTAAATATAGAGTTCATATTTTAGGTATTCCTCTGCAATAGGTATTGGATAATATAAGTATTTATTGAACACAACAGAAATGCCTGCAAGCATTTCTAACTTGCCGGATGGTGCTGGGTTTCGTTCGCCGTGCCAAGATGCGCGGTCATCAGTAGTAACCAAATAATGGACCTTTTTATGCGTGGCCGATATTTTTTCCTCGTTTTCACAATATTTTACTGCTACATATACATATGTACACTATTAATAAAATGATTTACATGAGTAATTATTTATTTTAATCCAACTTCAAAATCACAAAAATCTGAATGCCGGAGTTTGTGGAATTTCCTAGCACGGGGAAAAGGCAGAGGGAAAGGCTATACTGGGATCCCATATTATTTAAAATCTTATATTTTTCAAGTTGTATGTAAGAGCATAATTTTTTATTAACTTGACACAGGAGACCCTTCTTTGGATGGGTTTCTCGGATGCCGTGTGGGCTTATGAGAAATCATGTGTAATAAATTCTCAATATGTGTGTGCTTTATGATGTTGTGAGAAAGATAATATGTAAATTATTTCTTTGGGATAAGTTGTTGTGTTCACGTTAAATAAAATCTATAATGAGATTCCAGTGAATTCTGTAATCCTCGTACTTTTGTATCTCACCACTGTGTTATTATAATATAATCTGTAAATAATTAAGTAGTTACAGTACAATAAGACGTTTAAATTATTTTTTATTTCAGTTTAGATCGTATTGTTTTGGAAAAATAAAAATATTTAATTTATCAAATATGACTTGTTTATTTACTCATCATGGTATTCATAAAATATGTTCTCAGTCAGGGTTAGGAAAATCCAGATTTCTTGAAACTGAAATTTTTGTTATGCGCAAAAAAAATAATAATAAGAGAGTAGCTGAATACATCACACATAAAACAAATAAAAAAATAATAATAATAAGAGAGTAGCTGAAAACATCACACATAAAACAAAAATTTTAAAAAATAATAATAAGAGAGTAGCTGAATACATCACACATAAAACAAATAAAATAAAAAATAATAATAACAGAGTAGCTGAATACATCACACATAAAACAAAATTAAAAAAATAATAATAAGAGAGTAGCTGAATACATCACACATAAAACAAAAATTAAAAAATAATAATAAGAGAGTAGCTGAATACATCACACATAAAACAAAAATTAAAAAATAATAATAAGGGAGTAGCTGAATACATCACACATAAAACAAAAAAATTAAAAAATAATAATAATAAAAGAGTAGCTGAATACATCACACATAAAACAAAAATTAAAAAAAAATAATAATAAGAGTGTAGCTGAATACATCACACATAAAACAAAAATTAAAAAAATAATAATAAGAGAGTAGCTGAATACATCACAATAAAACAAAAATTAAAAAAATAATAATAAGAGAGCTGACATAAAACAAAAATTTAAAAAAATAATCATAAGAGAGTAGCTGAAAACATCACACATAAAACAAAAATTAAAAAATAATAATAAGAGAGTAGCTGAATACATCACACATAAAACAAAAATTTAAAAAATAATAATAAGAGAGTAGCTAAGTACATCACACATAAAACAAAAATTAAAAAATAATAATAAGAGAGTAGCTGAATACATCACACATAAAACAAAAATTTAAAAAATAATAATAAGAGAGTAGCTGAGTACATCACACATAAAACAAAAATTAAAAAATAATAATAGTAGCTGAATACATCACACATAAAACAAATAAAATAAAAAATAATAATAAGAGAGTAGCTGAATACATCACACATAAAACAAAAATTAAAAAATAATAATAAGAGAGTAGCTGAATACATCACACATAAAACAAAAATTTAAAAAATAATAATAAGAGAGTAGCTGAGTACATCACACATAAAACAAAAATTAAAAAATAATAATAGTAGCTGAATACATCACACATAAAACAAATAAAATAAAAAATAATAATAAGAGAGTAGCTGAGTACATCACACATAAAACAAAAATTAAAAAATAATAATAGTAGCTGAATACATCACACATAAAACAAATAAAATAAAAAATAATAACAAGAGAGTAGCTGAATACATCACACATAAAACAAAAATTAAAAAATAATAATAATAAAAAAGAGTAGCTGAATACATCACACATAAACAAAATTTAAAAAAAATAATAATAATAGAGTAGCTGAGTACAATTGCCAATACAAACAAAAATTAAAAAATAATAATAAGAGAGTAGCTGAATACATCACACATAAAACAAATAAAATAAAAAATAATAATAAGAGAGTAGCTGAATACATCACACATAAAACAAAAATTTAAAAAATAATAATAAGAGAGTAGCTGAATACATCACACATAAAACAAATATTAAAAAATAATAATAAGAGAGTGACTGAATACATCACACATAAAACATAAATTAAAAAAATAATAATAAGAGAGTAGCTGAATACATCACACATAAAACAAAAATTAAAAAAAATAATAATAAGAGAGTAGCTGAATACATCACACATAAAACATAAATTAAAAAATAATAATAAGAGAGTAGCTGAATACATCACACATAAAACAAAAATTTAAAAAATAATAATAAGAGAGTAGCTGAGTACATCACACATAAAACAAAAATTAAAAAATAATAATAGTAGCTGAATACATCACACATAAAACAAATAAAATAAAAAATAATAATAAGAGAGTAGCTGAATACATCACACATAAAACAAAAATTTAAAAAATAATAATAAGAGAGTAGCTGAGTACATCACACATAAAAACAAAAAAAATTAAAAAAATAATAATAGTAGCTGAATACACTACACATAAACAAATAAAATAAAAAATAATAATAAGAGAGAAGAATACATCACACATAAACAAAATTAAAAAAATAATAATAATAAAAAGAGTAGCTGAATACATACACATAAAAACAAAATTCCCAAAAAAATAATAATGGGCTGAGTAGTTGAGTACATCACACATAAAACAAAAATTAAAAAATAATAAGAGAGTAGCTGAATACATCACACATAAAACAAAAATTAAAAAATAATAAGAGAGTAGCTGAATACATCACACATAAAACAAAAATTAAAAAATAATAATAAGGGAGTAGCTGAATACATCACACATAAAACAAAAAAATTAAAAAATAATAATAATAAAAGAGTAGCTGAATACATCACACATAAAACGAAAATTAAAAAAAAATAATAATAAGAGTGTAGCTGAATACATCACACATAAAACAAAAATTAAAAAAATAATAATAAGAGAGTAGCTGAATACATCACACATAAAACAAAAATTAAAAAAATAATAATAAGAGTGTAGCTGAATAAATTACACATAAAACAAAAATTTAAAAAAATAATCATAAGAGAGTAGCTGAAAACATCACACATAAAACAAAAATTAAAAAATAATAATAAGAGAGAAGTCAGTCACATCACACATAAAAACAAAAAATTAAAAATAATAATAATAAAAGAGTAAAGCTGAATACATCACACATAAAACAAAAATTTAAAAAATAATAATAATAGAGTAGCTGAGTACATCACACATAAAACAAAAATTTAAAAAATAATAATAAGAGAGTAGCTGAATACATCACACATAAAACAAATATTAAAAAATAATAATAAGAGAGTGACTGAATACATCACACATAAAACATAAATTAAAAAAATAATAATAAGAGAGTAGCTGAATACATCACACATAAAACAAAAATTAAAAAAAATAATAATAAGAGAGTAGCTGAATACATCACACATAAAACATAAATTAAAAAATAATAATAAGAGAGTAGCTGAATACATCACACATAAAACAAAAATTTAAAAAATAATAATAAGAGAGTAGCTGAGTACATCACACATAAAACAAAAATTAAAAAATAATAATAGTAGCTGAATACATCACACATAAAACAAATAAAATAAAAAATAATAATAAGAGAGTAGCTGAATACATCACACATAAAACAAAAATTTAAAAAATAATAATAAGAGAGTAGCTGAGTACATCACACATAAAACAAAAATTTAAAAATAATAATAGTAGCTGAATACATCACACATAAAACAAATAAAATAAAAAATAATAATAAGAGAGTAGCTGAATACATCACACATAAAACAAAAATTAAAAAATAATACAAAAAGAACACATAAACAAAAAAATTTAAAAAAAATAATATAATAGAGTAGCTGAGTACATCACACATAAAACAATTAAAAATAATACAAGAGTAGTTGAATACATCACACATAAAACAAATAAAATAAAAATAATAATAAGAGAGTAGCTGAATACATCACACATAAAACAAATAAAAAAATAATAATAATAAGAGAGTAGCTGAAAACATCACACATAAAACAAAAATTTTAAAAAATAATAATAAGAGAGTAGCTGAATACATCACACATAAAACAAATAAAATAAAAAATAATAATAACAGAGTAGCTGAATACATCACACATAAAACAAAATTAAAAAAATAATAATAAGAGAGTAGCTGAATACATCACACATAAAACAAATAAAATAAAAAATAATAATAAGAGAGTAGCTGAATACATCACACATAAAACAAAAATTTAAAAAATAATAATAAGAGAGTAGCTGAATTCATCACACATAAAACAAAAAATAATAATAAGAGAGTAGCTGAATACATCACACATAAAACAAAAATTTTAAAAATATAATAATAGGAGAGTAGCTGAATACATCACACATAAAACAAAAATTAAAAAAAAAATAATCATAAGAGAGTAGCTAAATAAATTACACATAAAACAAAAATTAAAAAAAATAATCATAAGAGAGTAGCTGAAAACATCACACATAAAACAAAAATTAAAAAATAATAATAATAAGAGAGTAGCTGAATACATCACACATAAAACAAAAATTAAAAAAAATAATAATAGTAAGAGAGTAGCTGAATACATCACACATAATACAAAATTAAAAAAAAATAATAATAAGAGAGTAGCTGAATACATCACACATAAAACAAATAAAATAAAAAAATAATAATAAGAGAGTAGCTGAATACATCACACAAAACAAAAATTAAAAAATAATAATAAGAGAGTAGCTGAATAAATAATAATAAGAGAGTAGCTGAGCACATCACACATAAAACAAAAATTAAAAAAATATAATATAGGAGAGTAGCTGAATACATCACACAAAACAAAAATTTAAAAAAATAATAATAAAGTAGCCGAATACATCACACATAAAACAAAAAATAAAAAAAATAATAATAAGAGAGTAGCTGAATACATCAGATCTGCAACTAAAATCCAGGTTGCAGGCAAGATGGGATGTTGGCGCGCAATCTTCGACATCTCCTGCTTCACAGATTGTATCTGCTTCGCTATTGAAGATTACACAGCAGCCGTCTACATCGACTGCAATTGATAGTTCCGCTCCAAGGTTAAGAAGTTTCTACCATCTTTATCCCCCACACCGGTAACATCTGACGCTCCGACTACTAAGGAGACAGTTACAGCTGATGCCATCATTTCACAACCCTCTTGTCCATCTAAACCACCTGAATGGATCAAAATTACAAATAGGCGGCGTGTCACCGTAAGGGGTAGCAAAAAAATGTTCGCAACTGAGGCACCAACTAACATTTTCTTCACTGTTACCCCTTACATCCTGACACCTCTTGTGATGACATGTCGCTTTACCTTAATTCGCTCGTAAATACCGTTTCGTTTGCAATCGCAAAAATTAAATCAAAGGGTGAGTACTCATCTTTTAAAATTGCCATGCCTCAATCAGCCGTTGCCGAGGTTTTGAAATAAAAACACTGGCCGCGCGGCACATTCATCAAAGAATGGCAAATTAGGCTGGCGGCGCCGCGACTTCCAGCTGTCGTGGTCGGCAGCAGCTGACTGGACTTACATAGAAAAAAGAGCTTTTACTACCAGAATGTTCGGGAGTTGAAAATTAAATGCTCGCATTTCTACAATAATGTTGCGGCCGGTGACTATGATGTCTTAGCGCTGACCGAGACTTGGTTGAATGCGGGTGTTTTAACCTCTGAGCTTTTTGGTGGTGACTTCTTAGTTTTTAGAAGGGATCGAGACAATGGAGATGGCCACAGGCAGGGTGGCGGTTGTCTCGTTGCCTTTAAGGGCGTGGAAGGGTTAAAGCTCGAACGCATCCACGCCCTAGAAACTGAGCAAGAGGATTTATGGGTAAAAGTATCTTGCAAACTATCTGTCACATACATTTGCGTAGTTTATTTCCCGCCTAGCAGTAGGTGGGAAGTATTTAAGCATTTTTTTGACAAAATACACGCAAATTTTGACGAAATTGGTAAAAAGAATATTATTATACTGGGAGATTCCGCTCGGGACGCCTCTAAGGTGGAATCCGACTTTGAATACCTATGCACAGTCTTCGGTCTTTCACAGTGTAATAATATTCGAAATTCCAATTCCAGAATCCTTGACTTTGTTCTGTGTAATGAAATTCTTGAGGTGAGACGTTGTGTTTTTTCAATGTTGCTAGAGGATAGCTATCATCCGGCCATTGTATTCCAGTCCAGTCTGATCAGATCGCCCTTAAAAATTAATAGAGCCCCCACCCTTGTAAATAAAATCTCAAGGGGGGGGGGGGGAATTTCAACAAAGGTGATCTCACCGGCTTGTACCATTCAATGAGCCGGGTGGACTGGCAAAACCTCTTCACATTAGCTACAGTAGATAAGGCGGCGCAATATTTCTACACTTGTATTTACGATGTATTTGATTCATGTTTTCCCAAAAAAATTGCAGGCGGCGATGGTCGCAAATATCCGAAGTGGTTTTCGAGAGAAGTCATTTCGAATATAGAGATCAAGCATGCCCTTCACAAGCGTTGGAAGGCAGGAGGACTTCAGAGTGAATACGATCTGTTTAGTTTTTACCGGGCATTGGTTAGACGCGAGGTTCGAGTGGCCTATTGAGCTTACGTGTCTGAAATCGAAGGTAACATCATCCACGATCCCAAGATGTTCTGGCATTACATAAAAACCCTTCGGAAGTATGGTGGTCTTGAAGATACCATGATGAAAGGTGATCAGGAATTTCATGGCTCGTGTGTGGCAAACGCGTTTGCTGATCATTTTCAATCGGTCTACAGTAGAGACCCTCCACTTCTATATATTAACAATGCGGATGCATTTAATACCAGAGGAGCCTCTAACGTTGACATATGTATATTTACAGAATCTGATGTTATGAATGCCATAAGACACGTGAAGAATTCGCACTCTATCGGCCCCGACTTCATTCCCGTATTCTTTATTAAAGGGTGCGCTGAATTCCTTAAAGCACCTTTATCTTTTAATATTTAATCTAGCTATTAGTACCTCCACTTTTCCAGAATTATGGAAAATTTCAAAAAAATGTCCTATTTTTAAAAATGGTTCCAAAAAGTCAATCGAGAATTATAGACCTGTTGCCATACTTTCAGCTCCTGCTAAACTATTTGAAAAACTAATCCATAAATTCATTGTACCTAAAATAGTCGCATATAGTATCCCCGTACAGCATGGTTTCAGAAAAGGAAGATCTACAGAAACCAATCTGATGGTTTTCACTGACTATGTTGCTAGGTCCCTAGATAGTGGATACCAAGTAGACTGTTCGTATAATGATTTCTCCAAAGCCTTTGATACCGTGAATCACGATATCTTACTAACAAAACTTGCCCAAATGGGTTTCTCCCTACGTATGCTAAAGTTTTTTAGGAGTTACCGCAAAAACCGGAAGCAATTTGTCACACACGAAATTTTTCAATCCGCTGATTTTCTTGTTTTTTCTGGGGTCCCCCAAGGGTCAATCCTAGGGCCTCTTCTCTTCTCTATTTTCATTGATGACATTGCTAAAGTCATCCGGTTTTCTCGCTTTCTCCTTTTCGCTGACGATCTCAAATTATTTCTACTGATTAGAAATATTTTGGATTGCCTACGTCTTCAAGCTGACATTGATAACATCTCTGAATGGAGCCAACGAAATCAGCTTCATTTCAATATCTCAAAATGCGTAGTCCTGTCTTTCACCAGAGCATTTAGTCTCATCTACCACAGATATACTATGCTCAGTCATAATCTCAAACGTGTTTCTACTATAAAGGATCTTGGAATCGTGTATGAAAGTAAACTTACGTTTCGTGTTCATATCGAAGGGGTATGTCAATCTGCATTAAAAATGTTAGGATTCGTCATTCGGACCGTGAGGGTTTTTCGGGATACTCGTACTCTTAGAATATTATACTTCTCTTTAGTCCGTAGTAGGCTGGAGAGTGGGTCGGCTATTTGGAATCCTCACGAGACGGAGTGCTCCCGCATGTTAGAGAGGGTTCAGAAAAGTTTTTGTGATTTCTTTACATGAGGGAGTACGGACTCTATCCGTGGCTTTATCCAACTAACTTTCTTCTGGGCATGCTTGGATTTCACTCCCTGCAGCTCAGAAGAGAGGGGTATGCCGCTACCCACTTTTTGAGACTGCTGCGAGGCTCTATAGAGAATTCAGCTATTTTGGAACGCATAATGGTCAAAATCAGAGAGGTGAGCATTATGCTTCTGACAAAGTTTTTCTTAATAAAATAACACGGTATTACTACAATATTTATTTCAAAATAAAGGTACTGTGCATAATTACAAGGCACTTAGCATATTAATTTTTCTTTAATAATGTTATACTTGATTTCAAACAAAACAGGCCTAAATAGTCATTCCGAGAACGCGTCCTTATACCATGTTTCATAGTTCAAAGAAGTCAAAAATGTTTACAATTACGAATTAAAAATGTCATATTTTAATATTAGATTTAAAAATTATTAAATTAAGAATGTATTTATAATATTTATTATCTTCATATTTTGGCTATCCAAATGCTGTCTGACGTTTATCAAATCATTCCGTGAAGGCGGTGGATATTGGTCGATGTATTTAAAACAACAAACCCTAGGTGGCGTTAGGGAGCAACAGTGTGAAGTTCGCTAGTCAAAGCAAACGGCGTGTGTCGTGTTTACGGAAAAAAATAACTGATTTTGTTGGTAAGTACCTTTTAATTTGATAAGTGTGAAGCGTACTTCAATTCCTTGTCACTACGGAAACGCTGTTAGGTGATTAGTTTTTCGAAAATTTGCATACTTTTGAGAGCGGCGTCAAGCGTGACATGACAATATTTATCGAATAATCATTTCGGAAACGTTTTCGTATATGACGTTTGTTCCCGAAATGAGACAGTCGTTCCCGTTATGACAATCTGTGAATAAAATGATACTCTAATGTTATAATAACCCTTCAAAAGTTTGGCATTTTTTCAGATGGTCAAAATATTTTCGCTTTACAATAAAATGCAAATATTTGAAATATTTCTGAGCAGATTCAAAAACTAAAAACTGTTTTAAAAATGAGATAAAATACGCTTTCAAATTATGTGATTCGAAATAAACATATATTTTTCTAATTATAAATTTTTTGCATACAAACATAAAAAAGTTGGCTCACCTTACGTTTTTTCTAACTAAAGTTACTTACTGATAATAAAAAATAATAAAAACATATACATATTTTATTAGACAAATGTATAACAAACACACATTGCAAGCTTACTTTTTTGTCGCTCTATGTAAAAATAATTTATAAAAAAATCCCGAAGTTTCAAATTTTTTTTTCAATTTGCGATTTAAAACTTTGTTTACATAAAAGTGTACATTTTACTTTTTTGATGGCTATTTTTTAGATTGGAATATTATAAAGCATGGTGTTTTTCCCTTCTAACTTAGAAAATATTTCTCACTATGGTATTAAGGGAGTTACAGCGTTTTATATGACGCCTATGTGCGTTGGGACAAATATGGTTTCCTGTGATTAAACGGGAAAGCATAATCATGCAAAATTTTGATTTCAGGCATCCATTTAGTACGAGTAACATGGAAAACGATATAAATGAAGAGAAAGGGAAGTCGAAAAAACGATTAAAACAGGACAGTATAGCTTATAAAAGGCATCGTGAAAAGGCTAATGCAAGGAAGCGCAAATTTCTAGATAGAATGACACCTGAACAAAAGGAGATGAAGAGACTGAAAGATAGATAATATTACCAAAGAAAGAAAGCTGAAAATAAAGTTAAGACTGTTCGTGATATGACTGAAAGAGAGAAAAGGAAACAGAAAAAGTCGTGGAGAATAAATTCACAAAAGTATAGACAGAAAAAAAATATGATGGCAAATATTTTAGCTAACAGCCCCCCAGATTCTGAAAATGAGATGGAAAACGACATTCGCGTGTTGAGGAAGAAATCAGGAAGAAAACAGGTTAAAAAAGATAAAGCCCAGGTTTACAGAACCATTAAAAAACAGAAATATACAATACAAAAAATGCAAAGAACTATATATCAGTTGCGAAAAAAAATAAAGAGAAGCAGATTACGTGAAGAAAGAGCATCCCAAAAGAGTGCTTTTACGCCTACTCGCAAAGTTGATGAATTGACAAGAGAATGTTCTGTTACTCCGGAAGTTCTTTATTTAGTTATTTTGCGAGGTTTTGACAACCCAACTAAAAGACACCGTTAAAAAATTATCGAAAAATTCTAAACAACGAGAGGCTTTTCAAAAATGCGTCAGTGGCAACCGTATCAAAAAACATCGTTTAAATAATATGGCCAAACAATTTCTCCCCAAAAATAAAAATTATGACAACATCTTAATATCTAATCGGAGGCATCCAATATTTTTAATCACTTATCAGATTCGTGAAGAAATTCATAAGTTTTTTGAGCGGGACGATGTCAGCAGAATGTGCCCTGGTAAGAAAGATTGCCTCAAGGGACACAAACAAAAGCGGTTGATTCTAGAAACTGTTAAAAAATTTGCATCCTCAATTTTGTTCTGCGACTGGAATTCGAGTATCTTATTCTACACTTTTGAGAGAGAAGACTTATTGGGTACTGCAACCTACAAAAAGAGATCGAGATACTTGTCTTTGTGTAAAGCATGAAAATTTTGAATACAAACTGAACAAATTGAACCGACTTGGAGAGCTGCACACAATTCTACATCCCAATGCATAAAAGCCTACAGCTGTGACATTACTTCTTATGATTGTATGCTTGGTTTGTGTGGTGATTGCAAGGAGATCAAAATGAAATCGGGGAGTAATGATGATACCGTTCAATATTCTCAGTGGCAAGTAACAAAAGACGACCGAATCATAAAAGGAGAGAAGAAAACCGTCAAACCTACTAAAAAAGTTACTGTTACAAGCACAGTGAAAGATTTGAAAATGTCTTTAGCTGCGGATATTTCTCCAATGAAAAAACATGTTTATGGAATTAGCGAAAACTTGAAGGCCAAAAGAGAACTGAAAGATAATTTAAAAAAAACTGCTCTAATGATTCAAATTGATTTCGCTGAAAATTATATGACAAAATATGGGAAAGAGATTCAATCAATTAGATTCGGAGCTTCAAAGGGTCAATTATCACACAGGTCACACAGGTGTTTTGTATGCCAAAAACGATACGTCTCTATAAACTGTTTCATTTGCCACTGTGAGTGATAATTTGGACCATCAGGCTCATGCTGTATGGGGTCACCTGAAATCATCGTTACAGAAAATATTAAGTGCCAGGCCTCAAGTAAATACCCTTCACGTGTATTCAGACGGACCCACATCCCAGTATCGAAACCGCACTAATATTTACTTATGGATTAAAACCTTAATAGGCCAATTTCCGCAAATAACTGCTTCAACGTGGACATTCAGTGAACCAGGTCATGGTAAGGGGCCAATGGATGGTGTAGGAGGAGTGGTAAAAAAAACTGCTGATTACCAAGTATTACGAGGAAACGATGTCAACACAGCTGCAGATTTTGTCCGTTTACTAAAAAATTCAACTGTTGTACTCCATGAAGTCACCGACGGTGAAATAGTTGCAATCAAAAACATAATACCTGAAAAGATAGATGCGATCCCCGGAATCATGAATGTAACTAAGATTGTCTGGCAGAATGCTTTTGATGTCTCCATACTTCTGTATCAATTTTTAAAATTGTTGCGAGAAATTAAACTGCAGGCATTTTCAGTCGAAGACAGAGGTAAAGAAAATCCATTACAGTCAGAAGTGATAGATTTAGACAAAGAAATGAATCAAGAGTTTCTGAATCCTCTTCATAACAATAGAAAAAGTATTTACGGCGTGGTATACGGATCAGACACTTCAGATGATGGGAAACTCCAAACGGTTTCAGATCCACTTCATGGAAAGAATGACGATATTGGTGCTGGTACATCGTACGGAAATGACAAGGAGAACTTTCACCCAAACATGATATTCCCAAAGACATGTTTGCTAGTAAATGTACCAACTAAAAATATTTTTTTTAAATACAGATACGTTGGAGTCGCTGACACCTTAGTTGATGAAGATGGTGAAATAAAAGTCACCTTTCTTCGTTGTCAGCGGAACTCATCAAAAGTATTTAAAATGAAAATAAATTATGTTTCATGTCTCCTGTGAACAAGTTGTTAAAATTTTACCCACACCGAAATTGCAGAAAGAAGGTAGTCGTAGCTTTTATTGTTTTGATGAAAATATGGACATATTTGAAAAGCAAGTTATAGTTAGACTTTAAGTTTTTGATTATCCGGTTACTTAGTGATATTATATGAATAATGTGATTATTCAAGTAATGTTTCTAATACCTAATGTCTGTTTATTTTTAAACTACAAAGTTTAGATTTTGATTTTAAGCATTGCTATGCAATAAATCTTAATGATAGTGTGCGAGTAGCATTTGTTCCTGATATCTAATGTTTGTTGATTGAAACTACAAAGTTTATTATTATTAGATTTTAAGTTTAAATTTTGATACTCATGTTCCTCAATTCCTTAAGTACAAACAAAAGTATAATACTGTAAATGTATATTATTTTCATGCAAAAATATGTCAAAAACCGGGTGTTGCGTTTATTCAGAGAACGTCAACGTCATTTACAGAACGTCAACGTCATTTAGGGAACATCACTGTCATTTTGGGAACACTCCCATCATTTTCGGGAACATCACAAAAAGGGCAAATACATCACTAATAAGTAATGCTATAGTTAAATCTTGCATATACAAGATGAAATGACCTTTAAAACTTTGGATTTATATTATTAATATACCACGTAGTGCAAGAATGTATACAATAAATTGAAATTTTGGAGCAGAATTTACACCAATTGAAAATTTATGGAGAGTTATTTGAAAAATAAGTGTTCTTATTATAAAAATATACACAATAACAACATTTTCCGATTTAGGAACAGGTTTATTTCAATTTATTGAAGGTGATTCTTAAATATGTTGGTTATATTATTATTAAAAATTTATTTAAAAGTGTTCCCGAAATGACTTATGACTCTGGCATTATTCTTATTAACATGTAGAATTTGTAAAATATATATTTTTGTGCGTGCCTCTTCACAGGAAAGATTCATGACAAATGACACAACAAACTGCTCTTGTTAGTTTTCTTCAAAAGGAAACTTCATTTCTCAGATATTTGAAAACCTAAAATGCTTACCTCTCTGATTTTGACCCATAAGTCTTTATGTTCCTGATGACTATCTAAGACAGAGTCGTCATAGATTATTCTATCTTCCTACCTGTAGGACCAACCTGCCAATGGTTCTCCCGGTGGGGAGGACTATATTTATATTGCTCCTCACAGGATCTCACAGGATATCGACATATTTTGCATCAGTGAGGAGAGATTCAAAAGGGAAATTCTATTGATTCTTAAAAGAATCTCTTCTCATTGACGCGATCTTCACCACTGCCTGAATTTATTTAAATATTTCTGAATTTATTTTTTATTTTTAGTATATTTCTTTTTCCTTGTACATTGTTTTACAAATATTAAATAGGTACCTGTAATTTATCTTACGCATTAAATATAACATGTCTGTAATTGTATTAGAAATTAAATAAAATTATTATTATTATTATTATCACACATAAAACAAAAATTTAAAAAAGCGATTATAATAAATACATCAAAATAACGCCTTTAAGGTGCTGCGGCATTTAAATTGTGAGGGGCCAATATCTTTCTCCAGTATACGTCGATGCAGGAGGCTGGACTGAGGCGGGCCTCCATGATGACGATATTCCTAGAGCTGTTTATTATTTCCCTCATTCCAGCCACCCTGGATCTTATAAGAGCCGCAAAATCGAAAACTCGCCTCTCCGTGAACTTACTGGAAGCGCTGCAGTATCTGGGGAGGCCAAACATTATGCGGAAGGCATTATTATACTGTACACAAAGTCTTTCCACACTACTCTTTTTATAATTTGCCCAGACTTCGCATGTGTACAATGTTGCGCAGAAGGCAAGGAAAAGAGTCCTTTTCACAGCGGTACTACGAAGGCGAAGTCTTTTACTGAGCATGTTCGATTTTACGATGAGAGCTCATCTTTGCCTATCAATATCATCATCATACATCAGAGTACTGGTAATTATGTGTCCTATATATTTGGTTCCTTCAGTCACCTTCAGGATCACACCGTTCAGGGTAGCGGCAGGAATACTAAGCGGGCCTTGTCCGTATCTTATAACCAACAGAGCCATTTTATTGGGGTTATAAGACATGTTTGTTTCTTCAACAAACTCTTCGCGGATCTTCAGGGGAATACCCAGCCCTTTTATAGACGGTGCCATCAGTACCATGTCGTCTGCATGACTGATGTTGTTCAGACACTGTCTTCCAATGTGGCAGCCTACCCTTGCATTGTTTAGTCTTTCGGTTAGTTCGTCCATGTAAAGGTTGAACAATATCGGGGACATACAGTCACCCTGTCTGCTCTTTAGAAGGAAAGGTTCGGAAAAACCACTTTACTAGGTTTTCCTGCTGTCTGTGCCACAAGTCGAGGATGCTTATCACCTCCGATGATATGCCTCTATCCCTGAGTTTACTCCATAACAACGGGAGAGAAACTCTATCGAAGGCCTTACTCAGGTCAAGGAAACATGCATGAGGTGGTTTTATTATTTCTATATAGTATTCTAGTGTTCTTTTCACCGTAAATATGGCACCATCGGTAGAGGCCTGCTTTTTGAAACCCATTTGGTTGTCATTAATTACCATGCTGGGTCCGACCCGATCTAGTAGTAAACGTTCGAATAATCTTGCAAAGGCAGTAGCAATTGAGATCGGCTTATAGCTGTCCTGGGCGGTTGGGTTCGACGATTTAGAATTGAGAATGGGTGCTATTATGCATATTGTCATATTATTTGGTAAGTAATTCTTCAAAATATCAGTAAATAACCTCGCCAGCAGCTGTAAAATTAGTCCTCCAGCTTGTTTAACGTGTTCAATAATCAGTCCGTCATGGCCTGCTGACTTCCCAGTTTTCATATATCTCAAAGCGGTTTTGATCATGTCTACTGTAATTGAGATGCTGCTGTTTTCATTTGTGAAACGACTAGATGGTGATTCACTCAGTGGCGGATACATATGGGGGACGCGGGGGGCGCACGCCCCCCCCTTGCGGAAGAATAGGCGCAGAGAATTCATCATTTAATGAAGAGAACCACAATTGTTACTTTTTATATCATAAGATGGCATTGTCTTGTATATGTGTATAATAAGTTTAAATAAAACTTTCTTAAACTTTGCATGTGACTTAATTATTTTTTTATTACGATGAAAGTAAAGGTAACTCAAGATATCTTTAACCCTCCCCCCTTGAGTTTTTTCTGAATCCGCCACTGGATTCACTTGAGGAGATCGGAGAGGTCGGAGTAGAGATGAAGAAATGTTCTGCGAAAATGTTTGCGATTACTTTAGCATCCGTTTCTCCATTTATATTGCTTGGAATTTTACACCGTATGTTGCAGTGTTTATTCGACTTATTCCAAAATTGTTTGAAGTCACGACTATCTAAATCTCTGGCTATTTTATCCATCTGAATTC
This sequence comes from Halesus radiatus, assembly GCA_022606495.2. Taxonomy (NCBI): domain Eukaryota; kingdom Metazoa; phylum Arthropoda; class Insecta; order Trichoptera; family Limnephilidae; genus Halesus; species Halesus radiatus. The sequence continues at coordinate 36,860 of JAHDVE020011025.1, forward strand.
GTTGCGATTCATTTTGACATTTTTTCAGGGCTAGTTTAAACGCTGCACGCTTTAACTTTCTTTCTTTCGCAATGGGGCCTACGTGAGGTCTGCCATTCTCGATCCAAATCATTATCGCATGTCTTGGTTCTATAATTCGGTATTGGCACATATATACTCTTATTCTTGATACAGAGATTTCAGTTCTATTCCCAAAGAGTGAGTCGGGATTTGCCTTGAAGTCTCCAATGATGATAGAACTTGTAATGTGGCGAGACAATTGACATACCTGAATTAAGGCTGACCTCAATACTCGTCATGCGACAGTTACTCACTGGGATTGTGACAGCCCTGAGACATTGCCAGTGCAGCACCCCCACTCCTCCGTGCAGCCTGCCCAGTAGCGGGCCCATTCGACATATTGACGGCAGAGGTGTCCAAGCTGTTAAATTCCGGGTAAATTGCCTCTCAGAGTACGAATGAGTTTATTCTTAATCAAATGAAAAACTCAAACTTTGTTCCATCCTTAGGGCAAGTGTATACTGGATAACCACAAAGTGATAGCAAAGTGATATACGCCCACCGGTTCGGAACAACCGTACCATCCTTAGGGCAAGTGTATACTGGATAACCACAAAGTGATAGCAAAGTGATATACGCCCACCGGTTTTGGAACAACCGTTCCATCCTTAGGGCAAGTGTATACTGGATAACCACAACGTGATAGCTTCATATAATAGTGGAGTTTTTTTCTTGTTCGTGACGAGTTTAAACCCGCTCTCTTCGGTGACGACTGGTGGCAGCCCTTGCATGTTCCTTCCCTGTTTGTTCACTCCGACGCTCACACTAGCGGTAGGTGCAATTGTGTGCATGGCTGTGCATGTATTGTGTGTGCACAATCCACTGGCATTGTGTCTGTTCGTAGCGTCGTCTGCACTTGTATGTTGCCTTTGCAAGCATCTACATACGATTCAGGTGCTGCATGTGTGTAGGTGTTGTTTACTTTCTAAGAAGTTTGAGAAGTACCCGCATTATTATCATTGTCTGTTTGTAGTGTTAGTCGGCGGCGTCGTCTGCACTTGTACGAGTATGTTGCCTTTGCAAGCATCTACATACGATTCAGGTGCTGCATGTGTGTAGGTGTTGTTTACTTTCTAAGAAGTTTGAGAAGTACCCGCATTATTATCATTGTCTGTTCGTAGTGTTAGTCGGCGGCGTCGTCTGCACTTGTACGAGTATGTTGCCTTTGCAAGCATCTACATACGATTCAGGTGCTGCATGTGTGTAGGTGTTGTTTACTTTCTAAGAAGTTTGAGAAGTACCCGCATTATTATCATTGTCTGTTCGTAGTGTTAGTCGGCGGCGTCGTCTGCACTTGTACGAGTATGTTGCCTTTGCAAGCATCTACATACGATTCAGGTGCTGCATGTGTGTAGGTGTTGTTTACTTTCTCAGAAGTTTGAGAAGTACCCGCATTATTATCATTGTCTGTTCGTAGTGTTAGTCGGCGGCGTCGTCTGCACTTGTACGAGTATGTTGCCTTTGCAAGCATTACATGATTCAGGTGCTGCATGTGTGTAGGTGTTGTTTACTATCTCAGAAGTTTGAGAAGTACCCGCATTATTATCATTGTCTGTTTGTAGTGTTAGTCGGCGGCAGCGTCTGCACTTGCACGAGTATGTTGCCTTTGCAAGCATCTGATACGATTCAGGTGCTGCATGTGTAGGTGTTGTTTACTTTCTGAAGTTTGAGAAGTACCCGCATTATTATCATTGTCTGTTCGTAGTGTTAGTCGGCGGCGTCGTCTGCACTTGTACGAGTATGTTGCCTTTGCAAGCATCTACATACGATTCAGGTGCTGCATGTGTGTAGGTGTTGTTTACTTTCTAAGAAGTTTGAGAAATACCCGCATTATTATCATTGTCTGTTCGTAGTGTTAGTCGGCGGCGTCGTCTGCACTTGTACGAGTATGTTGCCTTTGCAAGCATCTACATACGATTCAGGTGCTGCATGTGTGTAGGTGTTGTTTACTTTCTCAGAAGTTTGATAAGTACCCGCATTATTATGGTTGTCTTGTTTTGACAAATTCAGAGGTATTTTGTACTCGTTGTGAAGTGTGATCTCTTTTATTTAGCTCTTGCATGATTTCAGCAGTGTTTGTGCTCGATGATTCCTTTATATCGTTTTTAGTTTGCCGTATTCCGGACTTGATGGCGTTCAAATAGAGACATCCACACCGTCAAAGTTAACAGGCGGCAATTTGTGTAACTGTCTTGCGACGAACACTGGTAATTTGTCAGGGTCTGTCTCCTTCAGGGCCCTCAGGATGTCCTGAAGATCAAGGCTGATCCTGCCGTCTCCCTTCCGGAGAGTGCGTTTGTCCTGAAGCTTGTCGAACAAGATGGTCTTGGCCAGCTTTACTTCCTCCTCGGAGAATGTTGAAGTGCACAGTTGTGTGATCGACACTTTATGTAGAGTGTGCGCTTTATTTTGCATAAATGCAAGGCACTCATTTATGATAACATCGCATGCGTTGCAAGTCATCGCCCTACAGTACGTCCTTCTGTCACGGCGGATGACAGAAATGTCTCTTTTAGATCTTTGTCAAACTATATACATATTTGCTAACAATATTACATTGATATTCAATGGGTAGTATTTTTTTGTAGATTTTTAACAGGTTTTTACAGTCATGATTTAAAAATTCTAGCTCTTTTCTTTCTTTCTTATGATCGTTAAATTATAATAATTAATTGTAATATAACTAAAATCAATAAGCAAACAATGATAATTTACATATTCAATTATACTCCAAAAGATCATACCTGTAATCACAGCTACATTCTACACTAAATTGGTTTTGGCATTAGATTATGTCATTTAGAAGCTTCTTAATAATCAACTACAGGCAATTCTTAATAATCAACGTAATTTATCCTACACTATTTCCCACTTCCTCTTAATCCCTCTCTCCTTTGACTTTCTGTCTCTTTCTCTTTTATGTGTTGTCCCATTCTATTACGGTATATGTAAGCTCAGTTTGTCTCGCTGTTCCGTTGTTTTGTGTTGTATTTTGTATTATTCCCGCCTACGTATTTTTGCTTAGTTTTAAATTTTCCATGACGAAGCTTGGTTTATCCCAAAATCGCGAAATCGGTTGGTGGTACCTTAAAAATAGGTTAGTGGTTCAAAGCAAAGTGTTATTTATTTATCCATGTCTTTATTTAGAATGTATAAATATTAAATATTGTAGACGCCTCATAACATAGGACATAGTATCTCGTGAAAGGTGAAGATTGCATCGCAGGTTGTACTGGAATTCGGTTTTGCCATCCCAAAGCGGGGCCGAGCTGTTTGTACACTAGTATGGTACATAACCCAAGTACTCCAGAGGGGCAATCCCGGCACCCTAGATAATTATAACTTTCGTCCTTAATACATACCTTGCTTTTAGCCAGGGGTGACGCCATCTGATGTCAACAAAATATACAATACATATTGTTACTTTAAAAAAGTCAAGATGACTAAAAACTGTTTTTTATTTCTGAAACATTGTTATTATTACAATAGTTAAAACTATACTTTAAAAGAAATTATGGTACCTTTCAGTATCATAATAATACATCTAATATAAACCTATGTACGAGTACACAGTAAATCCATAAAGAAAACATGTATACATACATTGTATCCAGTTCAACAGAATGTATGAGATCAAAATTCAACTCTCAAAGAGAAACAAAAGTTACAACTTTTAAAAGCTCAATTTCTTACAATTTTTATAAAATTATTTTATTTTCTCCGTCGCCAAATGTGAGATATAAAAGGTTTTTCTAATGTTTTTGTAATATCAATTAAGAGCGGTCACTCCGAGAGACAATATGACAAAGATGTGTACATAGCGAGGAGTGTTTGCCGGAACAGATATGTTTGGCGTTCAATCCTCTAAGCATACCTCTTACTAGTTGGATAGGTCTTTCGCCCTATTTCACAAAAATGAAGTTATAAAAATTAGCCAAGTATTCTTTAATTTCTGACCTTCAATTGAATATTATGTTACCTGAATATTTTTGCAATCAACAAAATGATGTATATTTTTTGAAAGAAAATAATAATAAAGCCAAGGTAAGTAAAGTGTTAGTTGAGTTAGTAATTCTGTACATTTTTAAATAACTCGGTGAAATGAGAATTATTGACTGCAACATTTGAGATTCACCGAGTAAGGCCCTCCGTACGCAAGACTACGTAAGTATCCGCTACCTAAGTTGTGGACTCATGTTGTAAGCAACTTGTCACGCACAGTCCGTACACATCGCTACTGAAATCACCAGACCCGTGTTGCTACCTTGGCATTGATCTGAAGCACGTGCATTACAACAACACTTTATTTTTATGATATTTTATTTGACTTCAATGTAACAAAAACCAAATCAGTGGAATAAAAGAGAAATATTTCGGTAAACTAATTTTTAGTAACAATTATTATTTTTATAAACAATAATTATTAATCTAAAACACTCATCCAAATTGAAAAACCTTCCGAGCAAAGATAAATGTCGCCGGCAGGACTCGAACCCGCACTTCTAATGTCCGGTCAGATGCTCTACCGTTGAGCTTACGTACTTATCGCAAACCCGCCAAGTTAATCAATATATACTAGTGTTCCATTCAATAATTACTGTTTTTTATTATATTTTCACCTGTAAAAGAAAACGGTAGAGCATCTAACCGGACATTAGAAGGGTGCGGGTTCGAGTCCTGCCGGCGACATTTATCTTTGCTCGGAAGGTTTTTTCAATTTGGATAGTGTTTTAGATTAATAATTATTGTTTATAAAAATAATAATTGTTACCCTTTGCGCTATGCACAAAAATCTTGTCTTAAGTTTTTAAGAACTTTAGTTTATCAATTAATTAATTTTTAGTAGTTTGTTAACGGGTACTTTTTACATTGGAAAACTTCATATAATTAGTTTACAGATCAAATCATATAATTACTTTAATGATCACATGAATTAAAATAATGTCGCACATACGAGCATATAAAGGCTCGGCGGTTTGATAATGTCGGTACCGTGTATGAACCTCCTTGCAGATGTTTCGCGGTAACACTGTGTATGAAGGACCTTAGGGCCGTCTGTTTCAAAACCGTGAGCTAAATTTAAATTTTAACTGTCAGTTAAAGTAACTCGCGTGTCAAATAGGACAACGCGCTGTTTCAAGTATACATTTGCTAAAGTAATAGTTATTAGTGTAGCCAGTCTAGAAAGCAGAATACTCCTCCAAATTGTGTGAAAAAACACGCCGCATCATTTTTTGGTGCGGCCACACCGACGATTAAATTTGATATCTGGTGAAATAGAAATAACAACTGTCAAAATATGCCGCGGGTTTTAGTTTGCGTCATACTGGTATCTAAAAAATATTCTTATATGGCTGAATATATCAATGGTGCCGACAGCTTTGTTCCTACAAAAATATTCGTGTGAGCGTTTAAAAATAAATGGCTACTTATTATAGACGATATTACAGGAAAAATATAATTAGTCTTTCAGTAACTAATATTATATTAAATTTGTGGCATTGCAAATTTCGAGATCTTTCGACCTACGATCGCCCCAAATAAGCATAATGTTAATTATCTTGAATAGTTTTTTGGATATTATCCCGTGTTGAGCTTTCTCTCCCTGTAACCAAAAAAATTGCTTTTGGCCGTGAAAACCCGAAAGCATGTATAATATATTATTATTTACGCGTGGTCGAAATGTTTTCGCTTTTCGCTGAATACATATTACTGGATGAGGAATTCGTTGTCACTATCATCATCTTCTATAATATTATTCATAAAATAAATCGTAAGAAACATTGAAGCAAGCGATTCCGTCAATAGAACTGTCAAAATGGCCGAGTAACTATCGGTTTTCGCAAGTAAGTGCTAAAGTTAGAAGTGACGTAAAACAGGCAGTTAAATTGATTGAAAAACGTATTTTGGTGAAATTTATCTTTAGTACGCCGTTTAACTCTTACATTTACTATAGCATGCGTTGAAACAGACGGCCCTTAGAAGTTAAGTCTAATAGGTAAAAGTTTAGTAATCTTTACTTAAGTAGATGTATATGGTTGATTTGGACATTTATGGTAAAACCCCTAAATGGTTTTGGGAGGTTAATTAAATGCATTACTGTTAGTGCATGGTTCTGACAAAGTAAACAATGTTATATTGTCCATCTTAAAGCCCAACTCTGTGACTCAGAGGTAAACTATTGAATGTCCACATTATTTTTACTTTTTGGCGTACACATTCTGAATCGGAATATTCAATTCTACGTAGCGGCATACTGTAACAAGTGCATTATCAAAGGAAAGGGAAATACTAACGCTACTTCACTTTCAGTCTGACCTGAAAGTATGCTACTTCACGAGCCTCCTATTATATTGCAAGTCTCGTGTAGCAACACTGCTATACTTTACCTCTGAGCCGTACAACTTTCCGCTGTCGAGCAATGTCCGCATTTCCTACATCACTGATACAATATCTTCAAACTGGCACGCGCTCCGGTTGATTTTCTTAAAATTGAATACTGCTGAGTGATAAAACATCTTATGAAGCGAGGGATGCGAGCAAAGGTCTCCATCTCATGCGACAATTAAAAGTTGGACTCGATTGTTTAAATAAGGAAGATAGTCAATTGAAGATGATGACCACCCCGGATGATAAGTAACGCCGAGTGATCGACAGTGGCGAGTGGAAACTTCTCATGTGGAGAAGAGTTCTCTGATGATATGTGGATCCACCGATACGATCCGGAGTCAACAGAACGGAGAAACAGTTCACAGGAAATTCAAAGTTAGGTACATAGCTGCAAGCTCGTTTTGTAGCAAGCTTGCAGACAGGAATTAAATAAATTGTTCACCCTGCCAACAGCCCAGATTTGGCACCGTCTGATTTTTAAAATTTGAGAAAAATCATTCCACGGGGAGTATTTACTGATGAAGATGACTCAAAGGCCGATGTCCAGACCCATTTCTACAACAAAACATGTGAATATTGTTTGACCGGTTTGTAGATGTATCAGCGATGCGAGAAATACATTGATGTTCGAAGAGATTACATTGAAATCGGCTGACCTTTACTACTCTATTCCATCCGACACTCCTCGTATAAAGTTTCTATTCTATAGAGACTGACATAATATAAAAACAACAACGCCGATGGACTCCTTTTATGAAAAATATACCTAGAGGTTTTTAATTCTGCAAATGAATTAAAACTATTAAACATATCTGTAGTACAAAGATTTACAGGAAATGTGTACCACGTGTTTTCAAAGATAGATATGGATGCTGAACTTCTCGTGAAGGAAGGTTGTGGTAATAGAACTCGTCATTTTATTTCTAATTTTGCAAATGAATTAAAACTATTAAACATATCTGTAGTACAAAGATTTACAGGAAATGTGTACCACGTGTTTTCAAAGATAGATATGGATGCTGAACTTCTCGTGAAGGAAGGTTGTGGCAATAGAACTCGTCATTTTATTTCTAATTTTGCAAATGAATTAAAACTATTAAACATATCTGTAGTACAAAGATTTACAGGAAATATGTACCACGTGTTTTCAAAGATAGATATGGATGCTGAACTTCTCGTGAAGGAAGGTTGTGGCAATAGAACTCGTCATTTTATTTCTAATTTTGCAAATGAATTAAAACTATTAAACATATCTGTAGTACAAAGATTTACAGGAAATGTGTACCACGTGTTTTCAAAGATAGATATGGATGCTGAACTTCTCGTGAAGGAAGGTTGTGGCAATAGAACTCGTCATTTTATTTCTAATTTTGCAAATGAATTATTTAAACATATCTGTAGTACAAAGATTTACAGGAAATGTGTACCACGTGTTTTCAAAGATAGATATGGATGCTGAACTTCTCGTGAAGGAAGGTTGTGGTAATAGAACTCGTCATTTTATTTCTAATTTTGCAAATGAATTAAAACTATTAAACATATCTGTAGTACAAAGATTTACAGGAAATGTGTACCACGTGTTTTCAAAGATAGATATGGATGCTGAACTTCTCGTGAAGGAAGGTTGTGGTAATAGAACTCGTCATTTTATTTCTAATTTTGCAAATGAATTAAAACTATTAAACATATCTGTAGTACAAAGATTTACAGGAAATGTGTACCACGTGTTTTCAAAGATAGATATGGATGCTGAACTTCTCGTGAAGGAAGGTTGTGGTAATAGAACTCGTTATTTTATTTCTAATTTTGCAAATGAATTAAAACTAATAAACATATCTGTAGTACAAAGATTTACAGGAAATGTGTACCACGTGTTTTCAAAGATAGATATGGAAGCTGAACTTCTCGTGAAGGAAGGTTGTGGTAATAGAACTCGTCATTTTATTTCTAATTTTGCAAATGAATTAAAACTATTAAACATATCTGTAGTACAAAGATTTACAGGAAATGTGTACCACGTGTTTTCAAAGATAGATATGGAAGCTGAACTTCTCGTGAAGGAAGGTTGTGGTAATAGTAATAATTCGTTTAATTTTTGAAAAAGTAATCTAAACAGCATTTCGTTACAAAATTTCTAAAATAAAGTATATTTTGTTGAAAATTGCAAATATCATTAAAAATTCTCATACCGACCATCCACTACCTACTATGAACATTCACTATCTACCTACAATGTGCATTCATATCAACTGATAATCCTCAGAACATAATATCTAAAATTTCAACTTCCTTCAAACCGAATAAATAATAATATTAAACTTATTCTTAATACACAAATAAAATATCATTATGATGATGATTTGCAAAAAATGCTAACAATATTGTTCATTTTTAATGGAAATCATTACTGAGTGAAATATATTTTATAAAATATTGTTCATTTTTAATGGAAATCATTACTGAGTGAAATATATTTTATAAAATATTTTTCATTTTTAATGGAAATCATTACTGAGTGAAATACATTTTATAAAATATTGTTCATTTTTAATGGAAATCATTACTGAGTGAAATATATTTTATAAAATATTGTTCATTTTTAATGGAAATCATTACTGAGTGAAATATATTTTATAAAATCTTGTTAATTTTTAATGGAAATCATTACTGAGTGAAATATATTTTAAAAAATATTGTTCATTTTTAATGGAAATCATTACTGAGTGAAATATATTTTATAAAATATATTAAATAAAAAATTAAGAATTTAAATTTTGTTTTAAAACAAAACGATAAATATCACATTTATTACTTAAATAATTAACATCATCTGAAGAAAACACATAAATTAAATTTTAAATTTTATAATTTTTTTTATTTTTAAGGTTTGCCATTTTGGGGATGTTTAAACACTGGAAATTATGGAGCACCTGGCTAAAGCCATATCAATACTTAATAATGAGTGTAGCATTCCACAAGTAGGTATATCAGAGCGATATAAAGTTAAAAATGGTGAAAGCAATAATCTATTTAAGGGTATGAGAATTGCATGAATAAATACATGCATAAATACTCGTATGACATTATGAAGGGAGATTGGTCAGTGGTCAGCTATATTCTGTTGCAACCATTCTTGGCCTCAGAGTTCTGGTGGAGGTGGCATTAGCATAGTTTCATTTGCCTTTCTCCGTCCAAGTTTTTCTTTATTTTTCACTTATTATCTAGGTAGACACTATTATATTATTTTCTGTTCGGTTCTCTCTCCGGACTCGACTTGTGCGTAAGAGAACATAAAACCATAAGTTTAAAATGATTACTTGTATCATGTAAGTAATAAAAGTGGAACGCTTTTCTTCACATGTACCCCTTGGGGTATACATATGTCGTAGGCATCGAACTTGAAGGTTCTTCTTTAACGGTAACTGGAAAAAGGAAAAAGGATTATGATAAAGTGTAAATTGACAAATTATTACAGTTTATATGCGATGTGCGAAAGTACAGGATGAAATTATTGATTTTCTCATACATATGGAGTAGGCTAGTGAATGTTTGTTTACATGTCGGTTGGTTAGTTGGTTATATGTAGCAATGCACAGGAACTCACAGAGGCGGACGGCGCGGCGCGGCGCGGCCTACTCCTACTCCTACTCCTACTCCTACATGTTCTGGGTAAGAAATAGATCCCTACCTTCCGGACAGTATGTGTAGCGAGCCACACTATCGGAAGAAGTGACGTTGTCATGGCGACGGGCGCACGGTGAGAAGGAGCCGTAGCCGCTGCTTACATTCCCCGAACCTGGAAAGTTCAACTGGTTATTGACCCGATCACTATTGGAAATTTAATTTTAATTATTTCTAATTTTGAAACTGTCAATTCATGGTGGAATTCCATATTAAAATGAATTTGCACATGCACATCGGGGTAATATCTTTTAAGAGTTCGCCTTAGATGTCTGCGACAAAAATTCCCAGTTACATTTTATCCTGGTATTTTGCATGTGCTTCCTATTTACATTCATGGTTATATACTGTTACAGGGAAATAACAAAACTAGAAAGATCCATCTGTTCAAATAAAAGCTGACGAATGACTTTATATAATTTAAAAAAAAAACCATAGATTCAGTAAATAAACACAATGTAATCCGTCTTCCAGAGGGCAATAAACCAACCCGAAAGTAGTTTTTAAAAACACAATAAACAGTACCGTCAGCAATAAAATAAATTTCAAACAATAAAACAATATTAGAAATGCAGGGAACTCACTCCCGACATCCATGCTATATATACCATAGATTTAGTATTCATTGCACCAGTCTGAGGATGCCCGTGATAGGGTGAAACCGATCCGGTCGAAAATAAATAAGTGGAAAAAAGTTACAAAGGTTTTTTAATCAAAAAAATTCATCAAATTTACTTTATTTCACAATATACTTTACCTAGAGGACTGTAGGGGGGCATCTGGAGCGACTGGATGGGCTGTAGACCAGTTTGGAGCTGAATTTAAAAATACATATATTTTACTCTACAATTAATTCATAACATACGATATAAAGTATGTTGATCAGACCATTTACATAAACGTGTTTATAGAAGTCATCAGTAACAAATTCTAAAATCTAGTAAAGAGAAAGTTTAAAATAAAATGGTATACTGGTACATAGTGTCATTTCAATAATGTCCTTCAGCTAGACAAGAAAATGTAGACATTTAACTTTTTAGTTAGTATTATGTATTATGGCAACACCGATTTTAGAACAAATTAAAGTAGATTCAATCGTAGCATTTTGATTGTCTCCCGTATTTGACATTGGACGGGAAAGAGGCATAATTTTTCTTCACATTTTTTGTTGCTAAAAGTACCTACGCATTTCTTCCACATTTTTAAAGGTAAATTATTTTTCATTCGAACCATGTTGGTGTTCTCATTAAAAGGATCGCAGCGCCCTCTCCTTTCGTCAGACTCTACCTTAGGTTGGTAAAATTATTAAATTCCTACAACACCTTTAACATTTATGTATATCAGATGCAGTAAGGGCCGGTATCTCAGTTGCTTTTTAATCTCGCCTCGACTGATATCTCGTACAGCACTAGTACCAGATCATAAGTTGACGAACGGGCTGAAAACACAACTGAAATACCGGCCTTGAAATGTAACAACTTGTAAATAATAATACTTAAAAAACAATGTTGACATCACAAATAATAAACATTAAAATAACAGAGATGTTTTCAATACTAATTGGCAGAGACATTAAATGTATAAATGGCGGATAAATTATGGAAAGGGAGGTCGCAGGTTCGCAAAATGATGGTAGGTAATTTAAAGTACGCAATACTGATGTACGATATTACCTTCTCTGCAGTGCCTCAGTCGCGGAAAACCTAGACCTGATGAATAAAATTCAATGGACAAGATACATGGAGATATCAATAATAACATGCATTGCACTAACAAACCAAACCATTGCACATAAAACAAGAAAGAGAAGATTACCACATTTCACACTAACTTGATTGCACTAAATAGGTACATAGTAATGTGGAGATAAAACAGAGCAACATTAAAATTACAAGTTAGCACAGTTTGACAATAAAATGTTGACGAAAGGGGGGAGGGGCGGAAATCATTCAAGATATGGTTCTAAATAGTCCCATAAATAGCCAAGATATTATTCATACACATGCGCAGTGTTCAATGCGATATATGTTCAGTGGTTTATATTTTAAGATAATTTAGTTATAACGCTTAGTAAGGGGGATAATTGAATAGAAAAGTTTGTTTTTTTAAAATGCACCTACCTGTCAAAGAAGCTTTTTTTTAAGTAAGACAAATATTCCCTGGTTAATAACCTGACAGTATTTGAAAATCTCTAACCATCATCACAGTAAGCGGAAGATGTTGCTTGTGTCATAATGGAGGACGTAGCCAGCCGAGGAATTGAACTCACGACGGCCGGGTGAGACCCAAACGCGATGCCAACTCAGCCACTGACCGATCGAATTTATTGATTTTATAAGCTATTTACTGATGTTATATCAATTCAAAAAAATAATGAACGCTCTGTTGAAGAATTTATTTTGCAGTAACTCCACACAGGTGTCCCTGAGAAAAATAATTTCCCTATGTCATCTTTGGGGGTGCTATGTGGAGGGTCTTTTAGAGAATAGGAAGGAGTGAACGTTGGTCTTGAAGAGACCCATGTTGTAGGATGGAGGAAATACAAAGACCGGCAGATCACTCCACAGCCGAGCTGTTGAATATAAGAAAGAGAGCGACCCGTTCTCTTGTAACAAATGTCAACCGTGTGCAAATGTTGGGTGCGTGTTTGGCGTGTTTCCCGACTATGCACCAGTGCCGATGGGATCAATAACGCTAGTTCCTCGGAGCATCTTCCATTAAAATACCAGTAGAACAAGGATAGCATTCCCACCTGACGTCTGTGCTCCAAAGATTGCAATCCGTTAAAGATAGGCGAATCTATCAAATGGACCGGCCGTTTCTACACAGAGTCAAGGGGTTTTTTTCAGATATTTTGGGGTTCCCGACCAGAGGTGGCTGCCAAATTCTACGGTGGGGCGCACTTGCGATTTGTACAAGGTTGTGCACTATTAAAGTATCTCCGGCCTCTGTACAGTACGCCCAGTTTCTGAAAGGCTAACTTTACTCTGGCTTCGATGGAGCCCCCATACCAGAGCTGGTCACTTAAGGTTACACCAAGCATATCAATGGAGGGCTTCTTGGGAAGATTGCTTCCATTAAAGGAGACTAGATTGTAATTTCGATCCCTTTTTGACGTAATCAAGCAGGATTGGGTCTTTGAAACATTAAATTCGACCATTCTCTGCTTCAAAGCACTCCAACCATTGGAGTTTGTGTGCCCTTTGGGGGCTTGTCAAAAAAAAGCTATCATGGCTGTACTGTCATTCGCGTAACAATGGTTTGATGCACATATCAAGAGGTCATCGATGTGCAACAAAAACAATGTCAGCGACAGAACCGATCCTTGTGGGACGCCAGCATTTATTGAATGCGAGGAAGAGATGAAACCATCAGCAACCGTCTGAATCGATCTCTCCCTCAAAAAGTCGGCAATGCACGTACACAAGGATATGGGAAGTCCGTAAGAAAGTAGTTTGTTGACAAGTCCTCGGTGCCAAAACCGGTTAAAGGCCTTGGAAATGTCCAGTGAGACCATTTTAATATCACCGTGACGTTCCAGGCACCGTCTCCAAACGGTTCCGCCGGAATCCGTACTGACGGTCGTTAATAATTTTGATCTTCTTGAGGTATATGAGCAGTTTGTCGTTGAGCACACGTTCCATCACATTGGACAGAACTGATCTGATCGCTATAGGGCGGTAGTTGGCCGGGTTGCAGCGGTCTCCTTTCTTCGGTATAGGATTAATGACCGTTTTTTTTCCAACTGGAGGGTACAATGCCACATTTCAGGGACATTTTAAAGAGCTTTGCCAAAATCGGAGCTGTTTCTGCAGCACACCTCTGCAATACCAGGGCAGGAATTCCGTCTGGCGCACTAGCTTTATTAACATCGAGCCTCCCTAAGGAGTGAAGTACATCCCGAGGAACCGACGGCGGGATGGCACCTTGACCACCGAGGGGCCGCGTTTTCCGGGAACATTTTCCCTAAAAGATTGGCCTCTTCAGTGGCGGTGTTTGCTAGTGAACCGTCGGGTGTGGTAAGAGGCGGCAGACTGGTTTTATAAAATTGCCACCTATGGAGCCCGCTAACAACCAGAATGCTCTGCTGCCATGCGGGCAGGCATCTAGCTTTTTGCTGATCTGTAGGTCGTGCTCAAATTTTGACCTATTGATGATTCTCTTACTTTCCTTTGCCAATTTGTTATATGCTGATCTGTTTTCTGACGTTCGAGATGTGTTGTAGGCTCGGTAAGCCGCGTTTTTTCGTTGATCTGCTTCGGAGCATTGTCGACTGAACCACGGCTTTGAGCCTACACCAGTTTGTTTAACGGTTGATTGAATGAAGCTTCCATCGTAAATGTAATGACTTCACACATTTCTTGGGCACATCTGGAACGATCCGATATCTGAAAACTGACAGCTGACCACGTGTAACGTTATGAAATGTACGCATTAAGAAAATTATTATTTTTTTTAATAAATTGGAGTTGTGCCGTTTTTCCATTCGAGTCTAAACTCTACACAAACATGTGAACATTTTATTATGTGCATACCGCACTAAAGTAGCAATTGCCCAGAGCCAGTGGGACTGTGGCATCCCCAAATGGGATAAGTTTTGAGGTTGAAGAAGTGAGAAGAGGAAAGATATAAGGAAGAAGATTTCTTCAGATTCTTTCACCAAATGCGGCTAAACCATTTAAAGCAAAATTGAAAGTACCTAAGTCTGTGTTGCCATCATCATAGAAATGAAAATTTGAACTCATCAATATAAAATGTGTACATTTTCTTGTCAGCTATGCTAAAATGTAATCCTTGAGATGCATCAGGGTATAATATTCTAAAGGCGGTTTTGTAGACAATAATAATAATAACTGCAAAAAATAAATGCTCGCTGAAAAAGAACTTCCTAGAATACAATGTGAAGATGTATTTTTCAAATCTGTAGGCGTAGGTACATACATTCAATAGTATTCACAGCAAGGTGAATTTAGATAAATTATTAAGTAGGTACCTATATTTTTGTGAGACTAATTATTGAGGATGTCACCGCAGTCGCCGCAAATACCCACTATCGTCCTACCACTGAGAGCTCCGTTGTAAATTTCAGTCACACGCGTCGTTTATGAGAAAGGGGAAGAGGTTACAACGGATCTATCTGTGGTAAGTCTATACCATGGGTGCCGGCTAAGGAAGACGCGTTGGATCGCCGCTAGGCAAAACACGCTGGTTATTGACTAAGTACTGACAATGTGCGCCCGTTGCCCATCAATCGCCTGGTCGATTTCCTAAATGAGATTTTGTTCCAAAGAAAGCAAGCGATAACATAACGACAAATAAGAAACTATTTTTATTATCATTGAAGACGTTCAAACGTAAACAATACCAGTATATCACTGAAGTAAGTTTTCATAGTTCAAATACTTTTCAAAGTCTGCCAAAACGCCCAAATCTATGGCCGGTCGGTTTTGAGAAAAAAATGTAAAATTTCAAAACAAGGATGAGCTTCACCGTACATTATTTTATATTATATTCATGGCAAACCATAACTAAACATAAGTAATACAATTATGTACCTTTTTAGAATCTTTAACTCAAAGAATAATAATAGTATTGACCATTAACATTAGTTTGCTCATGAATACTCTAATTTCTTTAATTAATAATTGTTCTTTATATTGAACAACCATTATATAGCTTAATGTCACCCAAATTAAGTTAAAATTTCGCCAAACCTAAAAAAATACAAATTTAAAATACAAAACAGAAACGAAAAATATTTTTTTTCGCACTAATCCAAAAACAGAATGCTCACGTCAGATGTTCCAAATGCAATGGTACATGACACGGTGTTTTGCTAAGCTGATTTTTTATTCACTTTAAAATAACGATTTATAAATTCTACGTTAATGAAAGTTATATATTCAGAATCGGCGTTTACTGATCTACTCGTACATGAATCGCTAAAGTAATTATATTTTTCTTTGGAGATCCTTATTCTAGTATCCTAATGGGTTATCGTATGCCATACTGCCCTTGTAGCATCTCCGAGAGAGTAAAGTTCTGCTCGGAGGTAGGTACGCCATGCCGACCGTGGGGCTGGTTATTTTAAAACGTATTTAATTAAGTGGTGTAGACATATTGTAACTCGTATGTGTTTTTCGAAGTACGAGTATGACAGTAATTTGGAGGTTGTGGAAAACCATTTTTTTTTTTAAATAGCAAACGTAGTTTGCTTTCCTGGCGTTGCATTTCTTATCTGTTGTTGGGTCAACGTTTCGGACAACCTCGCAGTGACTCTGTGACTACACATGGTTCTCCAGTAGTGCACACTGTACAGAGTGCCCAGCCAAGGGAGACGCTCTGTTATAGTATCTGTTTACATTGCATTTTGAGGTGTAAGTTGAAGTTACCATTATGTTTTGCCTAGCCGATATTGTTTCCTAGCTAAAAATATTGCCCATAAATATATATGGTGGGTATCAACATATTGAATTGTAACTATTCCGCGGTTTCCGAAATTCACCCTTATGTGAATTTAGAAAAAAAATAATATGAAGATTTAGTTGTATAATTTTGGTCGAAGATTCTGTGTTTCCGGAACATTGTGGTAGCACTGGGTAGAGTGGGATTGTCAAATCATTTCTGATTTAATATTAGTGCTCGATTTTACTATTATATTCTTTATTTGTAATGATTGTCGCACGGGAGGGCATTAAAATCTTTATCGGATACCCGAAATGTTTCCTAGTGATGACTCTGATTACTGCTTTCTGTGCCTCTAGCAGTGACTCAATTACTGCTTTCTGTGCCTCTGGCAGTGACTCAATTACTGATTTCTGTGCCTCTAGCAGTGACGCAATGACTGCTTTCTGTGCCTCTAGCAGTGACTCAATTACTGCTTTCTGTGCCTCTAACAGTGACTCAAATACTGCTATCTGTGCCTCTAGCAGTGACTCAATTACTGCTTTCTGTGCCTCTAGCAGTGACTCAATTACTGCAGCTCAAGTTACACAGCCAAACATTTTATTTTTTTCATAAAACATAAAAAACGTTATTACTTTAAACCTTTTTGTGAGATTTTCAACGTGATGTTTATACGTAAACTAAATCTACCTACATATTTAATTAGGTGAACACCTTCGAGTGCATCACAGTAACAAAGCGAATGAGTGTTTTGACTTGTGTGAGGCACTGAATCTAAGGTTTTGCTCGACTAGTTTAATGCCAGTTTCCGCTCTATGATGAGTTTCATTAGAAAAGAATAGTATATACGAGTATATATAATAGTACAAGTACATATATAGTTAGTAGATGTAGGTACTACTAATACTTGCCCCGGGCGCGAAGATGGCCCTCGCCGAGTCGCCTTGCAACTGCGAGGCCCCGTACGCCCCGAGCCCAGCCTGCCCCGCGCCGTACGGGGGTCCGCGCACCGCCGCCTGGCAGCTGGACCCGTAGTTCTGGGGGATCCAGGGGCTGCAAACAGTATTGTATGTACATATTTAAATTTCATTCAGAAGTAGGCAACTCTGATAGGCAGGTAGGTACTGGCAGGTATATTTATTATTTTGGAGCAACAAGGTGTCGTTAATGTAATAATATAAGAATAATGTCTTTATTTCAGCTGAACACTGAACAAAGCGGTGAGTGCAATACTCTGTCTGCCATATTAAATAATACATCTAAATAAATTATATCATGTGGAAATGGAATATTAAAAAAATAATAAAAATAAACAGGTGAACATATTTAGCACTTGTACTACGGTGGCTTGAGGGAAATTCTGCATTTATGGTGTAGGGGCGCGCCCTGTCACTGGGCGATGGCCTGGACAAGAGTGTTTTTCCATCTCCGGTAGCGCTGACTCGCCCCGGCTACTCTGTGGCACATCAAACCAGCGAACCCATGCATCCTTCCCTCTGCGAACATCTGCGATGTGCTGCATCGCCAAGGGAGGCCGAACAGCGCCCTGTTGGCGTGATTATACTATATTCGGAGTGTGTTCATGACGCCTTGTGTGTACTTTGTC
>JAHDVE020011026.1:0-175910 GCA_022606495.2 Halesus radiatus
GAATTTTCAATATTCTTCCAGTTAGCATCAAAAAATCTGATTTACAAAAAAAGTTCAAACACAATGTAAAAAATTGGATTAAAAGTGATGATACGGCATTTACCGGTGCACTCACCCAAATTCGAAGTTATTGGTTTAACTATTTACGGAACATATCTTAATATTAATGTATATTAATAAGTGTTATAAAATAATATGCAAAATAACTGCCTCACCACAGGCTAGCCTAGTGAGGCGGGTTATGTGAAGCTTCAACTTATAACTATGCATTTCTGTTCTTTACATATTACCTACTGTTATTATATTATTTTCTATTTTTCTCTATATATCTACTTTATAAACCACTATACACTTTATTATACATGTATTTTAGTTACAGTTAAACTGAATTTCAATAAAGATATAATTATTATATACAATACAACATAATCCAGCAATTTATTAAAATCCCTGAATCAAATCACTTACCAAAATATCTATTTGTAAGTACTGATAAAAGTCGGAGGTCTCAAATGTTTTGCACAGATCTTCGTCACATCATGTTTACAAGCGATCACAAAAAAACATAATTTATTTAGTAGCTATTGAATTATTTCTTATGTTGATTTCTTATGAAAAGTTAAGTCGAGAAATATAGATTACTGCAAAGGAATATATGCAAGTTTCCTCAAATACCAAATTAACAAATTGCAATCAGTTTTCAACGCTGCAGTCTGTATCTAAATATTCTCACATTTCAGAGCTATTAAAAAATCTCCACTGGCTCAAATGTCCTGAAAAAATCCAGTTCAAGCTCTGCTACATGTTATTTAAGTCACTTAACGGAATGGCTCCGGCTTACTTATCAAAACTTTGTATTCCTGAAAATACCAATTCACGACAGTCCACCCTTGGGTCAGCAGCGTCATCAGCTATCGGGAGGTTGAATAAACCAGCGCACACTAAGTTCGGTGGTCGTGCTTTCGGAGTATCAGGACCTAAAGCCTGGAATGAACTGCCGCATAACTTAAGAATTATCAAAGACTCGACAGAATTCAGAACTAAACTTAAAACTCATATTTTCAGATAATCGTATCCATAAATTGAAGAAATGCACACGTAAATTGCTTATCTAGGCTAGCCAGTTAGTGCTTACCTAAAGTAACTTATGGAAAAAGTAGAAAACGCATCATGCATTCACGCATCAGTGCGCAAATGCATGCAAATGCAAATGCAAAAATAAAATGTTAATATCTATTAAAAACTTCTTACGCTTTTTAAGATAATTTTATAAATATTCTCCATTCCTAAAAATTATAAATATTTCAAATAAATACCAACTCTTCTTGTGCCACCAATCTTCTAATAAATGTAACATCAATAAAAATGGAGGATAAAAAAGCAACTGTAAAAATCATATCTCTAAGCTTAAATTTTCTAATAAAACTGTGTTCATCTGAAGCGACCTGCCAGGTAAGTATGTTTTCTGTATCTGTTTGTACATAGTTAGACAAAGAATAGGAAGTAATATTTGTACAGCGCCCCTGACGTGATTTTTCACAAAAACGGATAATAATTGGATGACTTGTAGACAAGTCATCCAATTATTATTATTATTTTTATTACATAAAATCTTAAAAGTTATAAATGATAACCGAGAAAACTCAATTCACCTTAACTCCGCATGATGGCGGAATACCGTAGATTATAGTTTACGGAAACTCAGCCAAGAAGCAAGATATTTTAATGCCGTATTACGGACACTAAGCCATATTGGCGCAGGGCGCAGTGACGGAGCGAGCGGTATATCTCGCCGCCGGCGCCACCCTAGCGGGTTGATACCTAGTTATGTAGTTAATATGGAAACCCTATGTGCGGCACGAGCTTGTATCAGCTGCAAATCGCTGCACCGTCAGTCAAGGTAACGGTGTTACCGTGGGTCGCCGAGCGAAGTGCCGACCCTAGCGTACAGTCGCACAATGGGTCGGGATATAAAAATAGTATGTAAAAAAACACTCTTTGTATATTATTAGATAAATGAATAAAGTTGTGCTCATTGTTTTGTATTCATTTTATTGACACAAACAGCCCATAAAATAATAATAAACTTACATTTATACAGCGAATTTGTGGGAAAATCTACTTCAAGTACTATTTACTGAAGACGAACCTAAAAACAATAATTTATGTAAATATTGTGAAGGAACGGGTTACGTTGCATTAATCAGTTGGAAGTAGACATCAGCTGCTATGAACTATTAATAATTCATATGAAACAATCAAACTTTGTTTTAACCACTTTTATTTTTCACACCTACCGGTTTCGACCAATAAAAGACCACAAAATGACTCACTCCGGTATATATAAACTAAATTGTAACGACTGTTCCTCATTTTACATTGGAAAAACAAGCCGTAATTTCGACATTAGCATCAAAGAACATGCAAGATGTCTTAAAAATAATAATTTTTCGGAATTCGCTATTCATATTATTTCAAGCAATCACAGTTTTGATAAAAATACGGAGATCAATATTCTTCACATTAATAGTAAAGGTAAACGCTTAATTAATTTAGAAGCTTTGGAAATAAAGAAATCCCTTAATAATAATGAGTCTATTATTAACAATCAAAAATACCTATCTTACAGCCCCATTTTAAATAGGTTTCCTTTCACCCCTCCCTCAATCTCTATCTCTTCCCCTTTACTTTTAATCTCTACTCACGCCCCCGCCCCCACCCCCATGGTGACACTTATTATGTATGTTCTACCATAATTTTGTAATGTAGTTTGACATATAGTTAGCCCTGATGATGGAACGGTTGTTCGGAAACCAGTCGGCGTGAAAAATAAATGTGTTTAAAAGAAAGTTTGATTGTTTCATTTGATTATAATGGACAACCACAAAGTGATAGCTTCATGCAGTAGTATTAATAATTCATTACTGAATTCCTTTTATCTTGTAATTTCATTCCAAATATTTATAATGTATTTATCCCCGCTATGAAGTTCTTCAGACTAGTCCAGTCTATTGTACGGTATTTGTTAATGTGAACCATAAAATAGCCTGCACTGCCTGGAGCCAGTGGTACTATATCATTCCATTCTGAAATTAGGTTGGTTAAGCGCATGAAGGGAGTGCGTTGGGAAGAAGAAAAGAGGAAAGTTAACGTGTACCCTGCTATTAAATAGATATAGTCCTCGATCTGGCCTTGCTAAATATACCTATAAAGCGCCCTTGAGGTGATTTTTCACAAAAACGGCACTCTACAAATCATCAAAACATTATTTTTATTATTATATATATTTTTTTATTTTTTTATATATGAATACCGCACAAGAGTCCCAAACTGCTCCCAACCATCTGGAGCCAGTGAGACTATGGCATTCCCAATCGGGGAATGTTGTGACGCTGAAGGTATTTGGGAGGGGAAGGAGAAGGGGGAGAGGAAGGTGGGGAAAAGGGTAAATACCTGGCTATTCAGATCTGGTCAACAAACACGGCTAAAAGCCATTTCAAGCAGCGTTTCAATTCTGAATGGTGGTCTTTCACCAGGGCGATACTGAAAGTATCTTCCACTCTGGAACGTGCGCAAATATACTATATATTATTTTTAAATGAATTAATTGTGAAACAACACAAATTAATTAAATAAAAATTACTTGCACACGCCGGGATTTGAACCCGCGACCTTCGGATTCTTAGTCGAGAGCCTTACCCCTCGACCATGGAGGCCGTCAAATATATCCCAATTGTATACATTATATCCGTTTCAAAATAAAATGTGTGGCTTAATGTTCTCTTATTACAACATATAACTTAAGAAATAGCGATTAGATACGGTTATTTAATGCACCGAGATAGTTCTTGTCAGTGGCAAAGGGTCGTACAATAGTTTTTTCAGTAAAAGTAATAGTATTTTCACAAACTATGGATACTGTTAAAAATGTGTGGAAGATATATTTATGATTCTGATCGTCGCACTAACAATGTGTATTTTTTATGTTTTCATTCATAGTTATTGATTTTAAAAAACTATCTACAACCGCACATTGCGAAACGGTCGAAATGCCTAAAACGTCAATATGATTTAGATAACGCCACCGGCTGGTAACCGAAGTAGGCCGGCGTGACGTCAACAACGCCATATTCACTAATAAAAACGAACATGTCGTTTTGGCGGCACATCAAAAATGAAACATTTTTAGTCGTTATAGAAAATTTATTCGTGGACATGGAAACAAAAAAAAATGCCATCGTTATAGTAATTTTATCGTATTTTCATTTCAACGTTATTTAAAAAAGATCAGTACTGATTTTCCAAAAGGCCCACTGTGCAGCGCCAGCAGATGTGGCAGGGGTGGACGGGCAGAGGCCGGGTGCGGCGGGCGGGTCGATTGGGTCACGTGGGGTGGTGAGCTAAGGGAAACTAACTTGTGGTAGGTTAGGAAACTTGTAAGGCATAATATAATATCTTACGTGCCCCTGTAAGCTTATACCATCAAATGGTGTATTATATAATATATAGGTACGACACGTATGGCTTCGATAAAGCCAACATATGCTGCTAACTAACTAACTAACTAACCATCACGCCGTTTCCCCGCAGGGGTAGGCAGAGAGGACGGACCGCCAAACAACTCGATCTTGGCATACACCTCTTGCTTCATTCACATTCATACATCGTCTCATACATTCTCTTCTATTATTCCGACTTCTGACATGGCCCGACTCAAGTATTTGATTCACTTGATCGTGCCATGTCTTCCTCGGACGTCCCCGGCTTCTTCTTCCATTCACATTCGCGTCATACATTCTTCTTACACTCCTTTCTTCGTTCATTCGCTCCACATGCCCAAACCATCTAAGCGTCCCTTTCTTAATCTTACTCATTACGCTTACATCAGCCTTGCATTCTTTACGAATCTTCAATATTTTTCACACGATCATACATGGTTTTACCACACATTCGTCTCAGAGATCTCATTTCTACGGCATTCAGTTTACTTTCATCCTTCTTCTGCCAATTCCATGCCTCACTGCCATACATCAGGGTTGGTATCAGCACTCCATTGTGGACTGCTAGCTTCGCTTCTTTGGACAACTTTTTGTTAGTGCCAACCGCGTTCAGTCCTCCATTAATGGAGTTTCCTGCATTCACCCTTCTTTCAATATCCCTATCAGTCTTTCCATCTCTCGTAAACATACTTCCCAAATATACAAACTCATCGACCTGCTCCAAGTATTCGTCATTCACAACTATATTGCACACTGTTTTCGCAATCTCTCTTTCAAACACCATGACTTTAGACTTACTTACATTCATCATTAGCTCGTTCTTCATGCATACTTCATTCATCCTAGATACGAGGGACTGTAGATCTTCCACACTGTTAGCAATCAGCACCGCATCATCCGCATACAACAGGCAACATACTTTCAGATTACTCATTTCCGCGCCCAAGCCCACCTCTTTCAATTCTTGCATACAATTATCCATGTATAGATTAAATAACCACGTTGACATTACGCAGCCTTGCTTAACACCTTTTGTGATGTCAAACCACTCCGTAAAATCACCGTTTACCCTAACACATGCAACGCTTTCCTCGTACAGAGACGCGATTGCCTGTATGAGTTTCGTATTCACTTCATACTTGGACAATACCTTCCATAATTTTTTCCTATCAACTCGGTCGTACGCTTTTTGTAGATCTACAAAGGCACAGAAGAGTTTCTGGTTTTTTGCCAGAAACTTCTCTGTTAGCATACGCAATGAGAAAATCTGATCCATACACCCCCTTCCGCTCATAAATGCACCTTGCACATCCCATATTTTATCTTTTGTTTTCGTTTGCACCCTTTCAATCAATATCCTACCATACAGCTTTCCAACTGAACTTAGCAGGCTAATAGCCCTGTGATTTCCACATTCCATACGTGACCCTTTACCTTTGTATAGAGGCATGATCACAGCCCTCCTCCAATCTAATGGCGTGTAACCTTCCTCTAAACACTGGTTGAAAAGCTTGCATAACCATGTGAGAATTATACGGCTATCTCCTTTAAAGTATTCAACAGCAATATTGTCGAAACCAACAGCCTTACCATTCTTCATACATTTAATCGCTCTTTTTATTTCATCCATGCTGATTTTGGTATCATTCATGCCATCGTCATTCATACCTGATTCGCCACTGGAACCACTTTCAGTCTGGTTGCTTTCAAAAACCTCTTCAAAGTATTTCATCCATCTCACTTTTATTTCTTTCTCATTCGTTAACATTTTTCCATCTTTTGATTTTATCACTTTCATACATCCGCTTTCTGGACCATTTCGGGACTTTTTAACCTCCTTCCAAAACAGTTTAATATTTTCTTGGAAGTGTTTTGTCATTTTGATTCCTTCTTCCTCTTCCAGACGTTTCTTTCGTTCTTTCACTCCAACACTTACTCTTTTCTTACATCCCTTGTATACTTCTTTCGCTTTGTTCCGTTCTTCACTAGGAGCATTGCCAGTCGCTATCAGACATAACCACGCTTTCTTCTTCTCTGAGACCAGTACTTTAATTTCATCATCCCACCATGCATCGCCTTTCTTCCTACCTTGCGTACTTATTCCACATTCCTCTCTAGCAGATTCACAGAGACTCACTTTTATGTGGTTCCATGTTTCATCTATACTAAGACCGTTCATTTCCTTCTCATTCAATCTCCTCTCTACACAACTCTCATACAAACTTCTCACAATATCGTTTTGTAGTTTTTCTATTTTGACTCTTGTTGGAGTCGACACCGTTTTCACTTTAGAGCGCCAGCCGCGGAAGAGGTTTACTCTCGACACAACTAGGAAGTGGTCGGTTTCAACCTCAGCCCCTCTGAAGACTCTTGTGTCTTCGGTAACAGCTCTCAACCTAGAGTCAATTACCACAAAATCAATAATTGACCTCTCATTTCCTCTTTCCCACGTATATTGGTGGATACCTTTATGATCGAAGAAGGTATTCGATACAAATAGGTTCCACTCTAAACATACTTCAAGTATTCTGTTACCATTGTCATTCGTTCTTTTATCCCCATACATACCTAAAGCCGATTCAAATCCATCCCGTCTAATTCCCACCCACCCATTTAAGTCCCCTGCCATTATAATCCTTTCGTTCAAATTTTTTAGTCCCATTACATCTCTAACGCTAGTCCAAAAATCATCTTTTACTTCATCGCTTTCAGAATTAACAGGAGCATAGCACACAACAAACAACACCCTTGTCAAACCGATTTTGAATCGGATCCAAATGATTCTTGGACTTACGCATTCATACTGCAGCATACATTCATTCATTCTGGGAGACAGTAACGCTGCAACACCCTGAGATGCCCTCTCGTCATCTGGCCTACCAGACCAGATGACGAGCGTGTCGCTATGTTGCATCGTGCCGCTTCCCTTTTTCATGCTCTCTGTTATACAAAGTACATCCAAACTTTTGCTTACCATCGAATCACATAGTTCATTCATCTTTCTTTCCATACCTCCTCTGATATTCCACGTGCCAATTCGACATTGTTCACGTTCCGTCCTCCTCTTTGCGCCACCGAAGGGTTGGCGATGTGATGGATAGCTAACCTCATCGACACCTGTGGCGGCCATACCCTTCCTCCTAAATATAACTACATATCTAACATAAACATAACATACCTTAACATAATTGCGCTATATAAATCCTTAGTTATTATTATTATTATAATATTTAACTATGCAAAACATTAAAATTGTCAATAACAAAACAAACAAAAAAAAACACAATAACAACAAAAAAAATCTCTTTAAGGCCCAAAGTTCCAACTAAAATAAGGCGTCTTATCACTGCATTTAAATTGTTAATTGTTTTGGAAACACTGGTTTCAGTCCCATGTCATCCTTCCAGACGTAGAAACTTGTACCGGTGAGGGCTGGCCGGGGCGATGGTGAGCGGTGGGGGGGTTCTGCGACGGGGTTGCATAATAACTCAGATGATTTTTTCCTTATATCAATAAATATGGCGTGTCACAGAACGACTAACTTCACAAATTATCACTGTTTCATCATCACATTATTTATTCCAACACTCATTATTATTATGCGTAACATAGTCATTGTTCTTATCTGTCATATAGGTCCCATGCCATCCGTCCCGGGCAGGGCGTGGGATCACAGCTTAGGGATGTAGCGGGTGCATGGTGCAGCGGGGTGCGGGGTGCGAGTGTGTCATCGTCGAGGAGGTGCATATTTTGCACGTGTCCACGGTCGTCTTAGCTATGCAGCGGCAGCGGGAGGGGGGGAAGGTGGAGGAACATGTGGCCAATGTTCGATGTTACTGATATCGGCCTCTTGAGCTGCATTCAACACTAGCTTATGAACGTATTATAAAACTAAAGTAAATTCACTAAACTCAATACTTACAAGTCGTTATACTAATCACACTAGTTATTGTAAAAATATTTTGAGTTCATTCACTAAGCCTAAACACATTTATAACTATTTAGCCACACTTTTAAGGGAGGAATGTATTGGATATCCCTCGTAAATGCTACTCACGTATTTAATGATTCAATTAACTTGCGAAGGAAACTATTTAACTACTATATATTTCATAGATGCATAATAACTGGCATTCATTTTTGAGGTTTCTAGAGGGCGTCATATTGATCACATAAGTCATTTGATCTAAAAAATCTGTGTTATTTATTTATTTACGCCCATTACAGGCTTTTACATGGACATACACTAATAATATTGAAAAGGTAAACGTGTATTTTAATAGATAACATAAAAAGAAGCAACATAATTTGACGCCTTTATCCACGGTTAAATATATATATATATTTTTTAAATTGAATGCAAATCAAATTTAATAATATTATAGTATTTTTAGTTTTTTTTTTTATTATTGTGACAGCTGTTTCGGCGATTAAGGCCATTTTCTAACGCGATTTCCGAGTTTTAAAATGGCCTTAAACGCCAAAACAGCTGTCACAAAAATAAAAAAAAACTAAAAATACTTGCAGAACTTAATAATAACATTATTAAATTTGATTTACATTAAATTTAAAAAAAAAAAATTAAATGGATTTCTACGAATTAAACACAAAAATAATTAATACGGAGTTAAATAGTTTCAAATAACCTAGTTCTACTGAAATGTACTCTATGAAAAAAATCGTAATAATGCATCCTTATACTGTAAATATTCGTTCCCCAGATGTTGAATCCGTCGGATAGGGGAATATTATCGAGAAGCTGAAATTGAATTGTTACAATAAAATGGTAGGTACTGTCTTGTCCTACCAGTTACATGAAAAGCAATCAAATATAGCAGTTCGGGGGTATAAAACATTGAATTAACAATCAATTATTAGAAAGAATAACTTAAGAATTAATGCTGTGATGTGTCTCTGTAATAAGTGTCTCTATACACTTATATTATAATGTACCAGTGATGTCTTTATTACAAATGTAAATTACTTGTAAATGTTGTTAATGTTAATTATGTATCTTAAATATTAAGTATGTTTGTTTCTAAGAACTGTACTGTAGGTTCTGCATGTGATCCCGCAATGAGTCTCTTAACTCTTGGGAATACAATGCATAATGTATTGTATTCTTTTTAATAAAAAATAAAAATTAACATGCTAAATCGCAAATAATTCTACATTCGTATAATGTGTCTAACTTTAATGAATAAAGTAGATAATCGTAGTCTTCACTTAGTAATTCTCTAGGAATACCTATTCTAAAATTTAGGTATCTTAGGAATTTGCGTTGGATTCTTTCAATAGGGTGTGGATGAACTTCATAATTCGGAGACGAAACTGTCATTTCATTGCCGGCAACCCGAGCGTTTATTGGCATTAAATTTAAACATTTACATGTACTTTACCCGTCTCACTAGACGATGTCTGTTCTGAGACGGGTAACAATAAAAATAAATATATAGATATATAAATGAAAGAAAATTCATAAGGAAAAGTGAAAAACGTATAAAGGAAATTTTAAATACAAAGTTTAAACAGTTAAATGCAAAAAGCTACAAAATAAATATTTAAAAACATAAAGAGGATTATTCAAAGTGCATGATAAAAATGTTTTAATTAAAAAAAAACAGTATAATAGTAATAAGAATAACAATATCAGAGTTTGCAAGTAATTTTTTTTTGATGCAATCCCTTTGACTGTTCATGAGCCATGTGTTGAAATTTTTATATGACCATTTTAGGTTTTTTTGCGTTATATGGTGAGAGGTTTCTATTAGGAAGATGTTGAATATGGGAGGTGCGAGGTAGGATTCGTGTTTCTTGGCAAAAGTGGATTTAATATTGGGTACATGAAAATGATTGTGAGATTTAGCTCTTGTGTTTTGTGAGTGAGATATGTAGGAAGGTGATGATTTTATGCAGTTATAATAGATATTTTTTTAAGTAAACAACTTTCTTATATCAAGAATGCTATTTGTAATTAATAGGTTTTCTGTAGAATGTCGATATGGTTTTTTTAAACATGATTGTGTGACTGTGGAATTGTATTTGATATGACTCCTCACTAGTGACATATACAATTATATGTGTTAAATTTATGTCAGTTGATCACGTAGATGAAAATCAATAAAAATGTTTTTTAATCATCAAAATTAATATTATGCATATTTTAATTAAGAAAAATTATTTTGTACGACAATACAAAGTACACCCCATGAACAAAATATTTATTAGGGGTAGACGAAACATGTTATGCTTTTAAATATGCTGATGAATTGTTTGGTACGGAATATAAAATGGAATACATTAATATTGTAAGTTTAATGCTCAAGTCCTTCAAGAAACTTAAAAATACTGTCCATATTAGTGTTAGAATAATGTTTAGTAGTTTTTTGTAGGATTTGAGCTTTAAAACATCAGAAACAATTTATTCCATTTTATATTCCATATGTACTACACCTGCCAAAAAATAATTCTATTCAATATTTAAAAACATTACGTGCTACAAGTGTTGTTTTTTTTTTAAATGTTTTAATTAGCGCCATCTGTGAGGGCGTATTGTATTTCTTTTATCCATAGTAAAACAAGACGTTTAATATTATGCATGTGGTTCTAAAAATTCCAATACCAAGATGATTCAGATGATAATTTTCTTTCATAAGACCTAAGGCCACTAACTAATTTACATGTGGTGTTGTGTAATTTGTGTAATTTTTTCTATTTTCGAAGGACCGTTGTATGATATGTGAGTGACCACTGCACCAAGGAGAGCTCGTATGTTTCAAGGTAAAGGGAAAGGACACATCAAAGGTATTTGAAGCCCAGTTATCTTCTCATTCCGTTAATCTTCACGGCGCTCACAAAGCGGACGTTTATGGTAACGAGTTGCGACGACGAACTTGAGTAATTTAGCGATCTGTCATCACGGTATATTGTATAGAGTTGTCGATCAAATTTGTACTGACGTCAAATTTGTACTGGCGGCGCGGAATCGTGGAACGTACGCACACAGGATAAGGTAAGAATGATAATGGATATGCAACAATATTAACTCCCAAGTACAGCGGTTCATGAAATGATATGTAAATGTAGGTGTGTATAAATGAGAGGAGTATTATGTAAAATGGCTCAACCAATAGCGATGATTAAAATGATAAAATAAACCAAGTGGCGTAGGAATGAGCAGAGAAAGGAGTGAAGAGCAAGCAAATAAGTAAAAATAGAAATCTCTGTTTGGTGAATCCCTCGTCCGAATAAAGGAAAGGGAATTCGTGTCGCAAGAATCACACATAAAATCTCCTATCGGATTAATGAAGCATTCATCCGATACTCTTCATTATCCGCCTAACTGTAGAACTGCTCAGCTTCCCGGAAGGGAGACTCGATATTGAGAATTGAGATGTGATATTAAAATTATTGCTTCGGAAGACTTCGCGGAGATGTGACTCGCGAGCATAAACTGGATTGTACAAAATACCAATTCGCTATATACCAGGCACAATGCGTGCTGCGCAGTGACAACTTCGTTACAGCGATAGCATTGTCATAATGAAATGTTCAAGTTCAAATATAATAAAACGTAATTAAGTTCTCGCTTGGATTTATAAAGCACGATTTCTACAAAAGAGAAAGACAAGTTCATGTAGAATCTATAGCCCGAAATACTCCGCTCTTTTTCATATATTGTACATATTTGTTTGTAAGAAACAAACAGCTTTTGATACAAATATATATACAAAGGACGTTTAACGAAAGGTAAGCAAACAAAGTTTCTTGTGCTAACAGTGGTTAAATACAGATGTTTTATTTATGAAGCTAACAAGGTAAAGAAAAAACAAATAAAAAAGAAGGGGTAAAGGAAAGGAAGGATAGGACAAAGTTTCTTGTGCTAACAGTGGTTAAATACAGATGTTTTATTTATGAAGCTAACAAGGTAAAGAAAAAACAAATAAAAAAAGGGGTAAAGAAAAGGAAGGATAGGAAGGATCGGGACAGGAGACGCTCTCAATACATTTTATACTCGTGCATCAATTTGTGGTCGTACGTATTACTTCGGTTCGATATTTTGGAAGGGTATTTGTGAAGAATGTCGATATTGTGAAATTGTGCTTTATATTGCGCACAAATACGGGGAATTGAAGAATTTATCGTAAGATTGGTCCTGCATGCGGCAAATAAAAAAAAATGGTTAGTCGGGTTAGTCTTGACGGTATGTGAATGTTTATAAAGTTAATGAGCTCTGGCAGTCCAGGCCATTATTCATAATTATAAATAACAAGATTTGATCAAATATTAAGTGTCGCGTTTGAAACGTGATGAATTTATGAAATTTTAAGGATTCGGTATTATTTGCAAGGCGTAAATTAAATTTATAATTTATCTGCTTAAAGAATTTACGTGGAATGGTTTCGATTCTTTCAATATGGGCTTGGTATAAAGGTGTCCATATCGGTGTGCAATATTCTAAGTGAGGGCGAATATACGCGGTGTAAAGGGAGTATATTATGTTGAGAAAAGGTTTTGAAATGCGAATTATAAATCCCAGCATTTTATTGGCTATATTGATAACAAGATATGTTCAATTGGGCGGAATGCATATACAAGAAGAGTATAATAGCATCCATCTTCAATAATTACTCCCAATAGACTTGTCTAGGGCATAAGTACGAGTAAATGTGCTGTTTGTTTTATATATTATCGATTTTTGAGTTCAAAATTAATTGTAAACATGAAGAGCACAGTTCATTTGTTTTGAAACTATGAGTTTGGAATATACCTTTACGACAGTTAAGTCTTTTTGTAATGTTGGTATTATCTCCTTCCTTTGTAACAAAATACAAATAATGATATCCTCATTGGGATTTCCCGTGCTGAGGATTTCATTTACAGGATATGAAATTACATTATACTAAATTGATGTGCTTGATGAAAATAATAAAATAATTGTAAAGTGAGGTATTTTAAGTGCAGTTGAATGGTTTCGGTATTAGTGGTTTGGAACGTATGTAACGTATCTAGTGTTTTATTTGATTTTTAACTTTATTATCACTGTTGTGATTTTTAAAGGATAGTGGGATTTTGTTATAGAGTTTAGTACCATAGCATAAGATTTTTTTTGTCCAATTGTTCTATTTGCGGTTCCTGTGTTTTTTACTCTCAGATCTAGTGTTTTTAAAATGTGTGATTGTTGTTACTTGTTGTTTTTTTTTTGTATTTATGAATGTAAAGTAGTATTTTTTTAGAGTATAATTGTTTTATTGACATGATGTTAAGTTCGTTGAAGATTTCGTCTGTGCTAGTTCTTACAGGGACTTTAAGTATAATTTTCATGATGGCTATTTTGTGTTCTAATGAATAAATTAAGAATATTATCATTAGCACTGCCCCATCCGATAATACCATATTCTAATAGTGATTGGCAGAGAGCCATGTAGATCTTAATCAAATCTTATGTACTGAGGACATTCCTGATTGTTCATCTATAGCATGATAACATACATACGTAGAAAAATGAATTATGTTACTGTGTGAAACATTTTAAATATGTTCCTATTGTATTTTGTGAATACGATATATACTATCGATGTACCTTCTATAATATATTGTATACATGTGTCACCATTATAATTATTTTTATATCGTGTAACTTGTAAAAGCCTCTAAAGGGTGTGTGTAATGTAATAAATAAATAAATATGTAGAATTTTTCGTACCTCGTTCCAGAGTGATAGATACTGTATCACCCGAGGGGAGAGAGAGCCACTCTTAATCCAAATGGTGCTTTAAATAGCTTTCGCTATATTTATTGCCAAGACTAAGTATCTGGGTATTTCGGAAAATCCCTTTCTCCTTCCCCATTTCAAATTCTTCCCACTGAGAGTAAAATTCATGTTTATTTCAAAAGAAATGCTAAAAATAGTACTATTCCCAAAAAATTATTCACCGTTTTATTTATTAAAATAATTGTGATAATTAAAATGCTCTGTTCTTTGAGGTGCTTACACTTGAAATCTGTTTTTCCCGCTTTTAAAAGTGACAGGTTTTTCTTAATCGATTTATAATGACATTAACCATATGAAGGCAGTAAATTAAAATGTGTGATAAATCCATGAAATATTTTAAAGAATTACATTTATTAACTTAATTTTTAACGCCCCGATGGGCTTTTACATATTTTAACAGTTAAATGATTTTGTCTATAAAAAGAAAAGTTTTAACTTGACAGAAAAAAACATGATACATAGTAGATACATAAGTGTAACATATTTATTATATATAAGTATGTACAATATAATAATGTACAAGTGCATGACACAGAGTAGTTATAAAGGGAAAGGTTTTTAATTTGAGGATTTTTAAAAATAAAAATATTAATAGCCTGATCTACATAATATAGTTATAAGTGCATAATATAATATAATATGAGTGCATGACACTGTGAAAAAAAATCTACTTGTTTTTATATTTCGGATGATGTAAAAATGTATGAAATTGCTTTATACATAATATAGTTCACGATACAGAGAAAGAAAAAGAGGAGCAAGTTTTTGGATTGTAGATAAGTAAAAAATAATTAAACAATAGCTCCTATGCGATGCTCTTATAATCATTGCAAAAATATCATTCAGGTATCTATTAAACATGGGTAAACTTATATTAAATATATCTATAGCGTAGCAGAATTTGTTTCCAAGTGTATACAGGCAAGAAATGGGTGCATGTATTTGGTAGTTAGTCCCACAATTATTGTTACAGAATAATATATTTTGGCGAGTTTGTCGATGAGGTACTTTGAAGTTGATTAGTTGGAGTTCACAGCAGTCTAATACGGAATAAATAAAAAAAGTTTAGTCTATTATTTTTCTTCTGTTTTCTAGAGTATGTATTTTGAGTGTATTTAGCAAGAATATAGTTTATGTTATGAATCGGTATTATTGTTATTATTATTGTTTAGATTTCGTGAAAATATCAAGAAGTGGTGAACATTTTTTTTTTTTTTCTGATATTCATTATGTTTGATCACAATGAATAAATTTCTGTCCAGTATTTCAACAAATTAAAATTAGTGATGGAACTATTGACCTAGTTCGCTCCAGATAGTTGACTGTCTCAATAACTGCTTTGCAATATTCGTATTGTATTCGAATAAAAGGTAGCAACACAACTCCTAGACCGGAACGATAACTACTCTACCTTTATTCTCCATTTAAAACGACGCACTTTTTGCTTTCGACTGACTTTAATCCAAGAACAAACAACAATTCTGTAAGTACTCGTACAGTCTCTCAGACATCTGGGCAGGCTGGTCCATTTGATAATCTCATTAAACACGTTGATTAAAAGCTTTCCTTGAAAACGGATTAATTACGTCAATTCAATTAATTAATTCGATAAAAACCAAGATCCTGGAAATAAGACTTTTAAAGTCATTAACTATTTATTTTTTATTGATTAAATCTAAAACCTAGTCATCGTATTTGAGGGTTACTGTCTTACAGTATTAATATCCTAGAGTCATATGTTAATCGCCGTGTAGACGTAAATAACAGATATGGTATTTTTCCCCCCATCCGCAAAACTGTCTGCATTTCAATTCTGTGTACTTTTTACTGTGTTCAAAACTGTTCTAATTTATCAGAGGGGAGTAGTCTTACATAATACCATAGTATACTCAATAAACAATTTTCTCCATACGGTATAACTCCTTATGACGATGAAAGCATATCGACATAAAAATTCATAAATAAAATGTATCTGGAAAGTAATGTTAGAGATGTGCTCGCCATTTTATAAAATGTGAAAATCGGTAGAACTACAAAACTCTTTTATATTTAGAGTTACAAGATAAAATTTCAACGCACCTTCTTATTGGAGTAATGATTTTATTTGGCTTTGAATACTGAACAAGGCATCAGATTAATGACAGTCATTTCCAAGACTAATTGTTATTTTACGACCAACAAAAAACTTGAATGCTGGAATGATATATCTACCTTCCTACACATCCAACCTACCTAGTCGAGAGTTCACGAGTACCGAGTACCTACCTATGATGCTTACCAGTGACGTACAGTTAACGTCTATACGATAGTTTTTAATCTTTCAAACATTTATTATGTTCTCCCGAAAAGTCTTTTAAATTTCAACCACAGTTTACAGTACGAGGACCAGAGTGACAAATATAACGAAATTTACCCGTATAATGAAAAGAAATGTATCGTTTTGAGTTGATCCTGCAGCTTTATTTTTACAATTAACAATATTTATTTATTTGATTTTACGCCCATCTGGGCTTTTACATAGATAGAATCATCATACAAAATATATCACATATATAAAATCGGCGTGTAAATATCTCTGAGAAATGTGTGGTGTACGCAATAATGTTTTTGGATTATTTAGTTACCAATAACAATGTTTTTTTACCCATCTCACTGAAACTCGGTGCGTGCAAAAACACGATAGTGCAATAATGATATTGTTTGTTTGCACGATGGCCAAACAAACGAAGATGATAAAAATGTTGAAGGCTGAATAATGTCATAAAAAATGTTCAAAAATTTAACTTGCTTTAAATTTAATTTTGTATTTTAATTTTATTTATGAAGACATTAAAATTCATCAGCTATGGCTTTTTGTATTGAGATTTTAAATGAATTAATGGAATTTGAGAAAATGTCATTGTTGTGATGTTTACTTATTTCATTGTTCAGTCTTGACGTTTTTTTTCTTCTTATACATCTAGGTCTAAGGTATAGTGTGATCTTACTATGTTTCTATTAACCGGATTATTAACTATTTTAAAAAAACATGTTCAAATCAATTAAAATTCTTCTTTTGTGTAGGCCCTGAAATTAGAAATGGTTAAGTCTCTGCTTATAGCCTTTTAGTAAATGGTGAACTCCCGATCGATATGACAAGATACGTAAGAATTTCTTCTCAACGGATTTTATTCTATTTATATGTGTCGTGTAATGTGGAGACCAAACAATCGATCCGTATTCCATAAAGAGCTAAAGAGCTATCAAAAATTACAAGTACATAGATATTCTAAACCATGAAGTAATGAACAATCTTTTTCAAACGTTTAACAGTGACATAAAATAAAAAAAAGCAAAACAATATTATAACACAAATCATTAACATTAAATTAGCCACGCTACAAAACTACATATCGTGGGATTCATCAAAGTGCTGGTATAGATGACGCTTTAGTCTATAAATGGAGTCAGCGAATACATCAACAACACCTCCAAACCTGTTGCCCAGATCATGTATCCTATTGTTTAATGAATGATACTGATAGTTGGTTGTTCAAGTATTGAAGAAAAATGTTATAGTGTTTCTTGTGTTCCTCGTCGGTAAATTAAAATTAATAATGGCGAGGATGGCAGGCCTGTCAATTAGGTTGATAATGATTCTATATAATACAACTAGGTCTGACGTAACTCTCCTGTCAAACAGAGTAATCAGATGCAATTGATTCATCAAACTTACATAATTAGAATTTTCAATTGAAATTTTGAGTTTAAAATTTATATACCTAAGAAAATTAAATTTATGTAAAATCGGAAAAAAAAATACTGGAGAATTTTGGAAAAGGGAAAAATAAAATTCAAAATGTCAAATATTATAGACCGCACACTGTATACGCTGATAAGGCTTAGTAGCTGTTTCACAATTAATTTATTTAAAAATAATATGCACTACATTTGCGCACGTTCCAGAGTGGAAGATACTCTCAGTATCGCCCTGGTGAAAGACCGCCATTCAGAATTGAAACGTTGCTTGAAATGGCTTTTAGCCGTGTTTGGTGACCAGATCTGAATAGCCAGGTATTTCCCCACTTTCCTCTTCCCCTTCTCCTTCCCCTCCCTAATACCTTCAGCCTCACAACATTCCCCAATTGGGGACGCCATAGTCTGACTGGTTCCAGACGGTTGGGAGCAGTTGGGATTCTTGTGGGGTATTCATATAAATTATTATTTTTTTTTCATTAAAAGATCTAAATAATGTTCAATACATTTTTCGAAAAAAAAAACGCAAAAACCGGAAATGAAGTCACCGGACGCCGCTTTTCCTCGCCCATACGGTATCCAGCCGAACTCTCCCGACATTGCACAAAAATGGGAGGAATACGTCCGTCACTCCTAGACACACTGACCCCCAGATTCCTACTCATCCCACATACCATTTTTCTTCCCAAAATATCCCCTTCTTCATTTCCTAACTCCCCACTCTCCACACAGCATCCCCTAAGATATAGGCCGTCAGGAAATTTATTAAAACTCATCTTTTCAGACTTTTCAGGCAATCATATCCATAACTTGAAGAAATGCACACGTAAATTGCTTAGGTAGGCTAGCCGGTTAGTGCTTGCGTCCACAGCCCGCAACACTTTTGCTGTGGATTCATCTGCGCACCGATGCGTAAATTTTTTTAAACTTTTTCTATAAGTGACTTTAGGTAAGCACTAACCAGCTAGGCTAGCCAAGCAATTTACGTGTGCATTTCTTTAACTTATGGATATAATTGTCTGAAAAGTATGTATGAAAATATATTTACAATGTGAGAAAAGATCTAAGTCCTCATTCTGTGAATGAGATTACGGTATGTATCTGTGCGGATACGGGCAAGCGCTGCATTCAGCTTTAGTACCCGTCCTTGACAGACATGACGCTGCATAAAGGCTTGGATATTCTAAAAATCTGCTAGAAAGTCTGTAGAGGGGAAAAACGTCAACTTAAACTGGGAAACGAAAATTTTTGTTTTTTTTTGCGACAGGTAAAAAATTAGAGAAGAAAACTTTCCGGCCGCAGACGTAGTGTACTACCGCTTAATAGAAGAAAATATACTCGTAGATAATATATTCATTTATTCATTCATTAACGCCCTAAAGGGCTTTTACATATTTTAACATTAAAATGATTATGTGTACAGAACTTAAAAAAAAAAAAAATAACATGGTGCGTAGTTGGTATATAAGTGTAACATATTTATAATATATATGAAGGTATAATAATGTATAAGTGCATGCCACAGAGAAGTTACAAAGGGAAAGGTTTTTAATTTGTAGATACTACTTTTTTTTTCCACATGATACATAATACACAAGTGCATAATGACATTGTGAAAAAAAAATCATTGTGTTTTTATATTTCGGATGATGTAAAAATGTATGGAATTGCATAATACATAATCTGGTATATGATACATAGAAAGAAAAAAAAGAGGAACAAGTTTTTGGATTGTAGATGAGTATAAAGATAATATATATAAAAAATAATAATTAAACAATAGCTCTTATACGATGCTCTTATAATTGTTGCAACATAAAAATATCGTTCAGGTATCTTTTAAACATGTCTAAACTTATGTTAAATATATCTACAGCAGAGGTGAATTTATTTCCAAGTATATGTAGACGAGAAATAGGTGCATGCATTTGGTAGTTTTTCCCAGAATTATTGTTACAGAATAACATATTTTGCCGAGTTTGTCGATGAGGTACTTTGAAATGGATTAGTTGCAGGAGTTCACAACAGTCTAATAAGGAATAAATAATTTTAAATAAAAAAGTTAAGTCTGTTATTTTTCTTCTGTTTTCTAAAGTATGTATTTTGAGTGTATTTAGCAAGAATGTATAGTTTATGTGTTGTATTGGTATGTGTAGTTTGAAGTTAATAAAACGTAAAAATTTGCGCTGCACGCGTTCAATATTTTTTATATGAATAATATAGTATGGGGACCACACTATTGAATTGTATTCTAATATGCTGCGCACTAATGACAAATATACGATTTTTATAACTTCCAGCGAATCAAAGTCTTTGATAGTTCTAATTATAAATCCCAATGTCTTTATTAGTTATTTGTTGTATGTGATTTACAAAATTTAATTGTGTATCAAACAAAACTCCGAGATCACTAATTTCGTTGACTTTTTCTAAGATTTTGTTATCTATAGCGTAGTTAAATGATAACGGGGTTTTGATTCGACAAAATGTTAGTGTCTTGCATTTATCAACGTTGAGAAATAAGTTATTAGCGATACACCAATTATGTAATTTATCGATGTTTAACTGTAAGATTATGCAGTCGCTAATATTGGATATTTCTTTGTATAGTTTAATATCATCGGCAAAAAGTAGAACTTCTACATCGTCGAAACAGGTTATTATGTCATTAATGAATATTAGGAATAGAATGGGACCGAGATGACTTCCTTGCGGCAGACCACTAGTTGCATTAAGTACCTTAGATTTTAAAGACTTAATTTTGACGAACAAGATTCTGTTAGATAAGTAACTTGAGAACCAATCCAACATGTTGCCTCTCAGTCCTAGTGCATATAATTTTATAAGTAATAATTTATATGAAAGACATATGTTTTTTTTATTTACTTTTTTTTATTATTACAAACCTGCAAATAAAATTTTATTTATAAACAAAAGTATATTTATAATGAAATTATTCTTATTTGTAAATACTAACAATTATATATTTCAATTTCAAAAGGGCAGTTTATTTATAAAAAAATATAATAAGCAGAGCCTTTTTATAAATAAGCCGGAAGTAGGTTTAACAACCTAGCTTACAGCCTTGTTATTAGAGTAAAGACTAACCTAACAAACAATCCGACCTCCGTATACCTATTCGCCTTAAAATGATTGAAAAACAGAAAAAATCATAATACCGTACTGACCGTGAACACAGACCGTTACTCCTCGGACATTTAGGTATAAGAAAAGAAATTATCTGTGCGGCAGAACGGCTGCGGCTGTGGGTAATGTATGTACGAGAACGTGGTACGTGGGGGATACCTCGCTACGTGAGCAGCAAGCACAGCACAGAGCTCTGCCACGGAGTACGGATCATGGAACGGTGGACCCAGCCGACCCGGCCTCCGCGACATTCAATCTGTTCCTCGCTTGCAGTGATGTGATGCCGAATATATTTTTCCTCGGAATTTCCCAGATTCAGAGTAGACACTCAAAACGTGAAAAGGTGAACTTTTACATGCTCTCATAAAAAAGAAAGACAGATATTCTTAGCACAGAATTTATTCAGCGATGCGTTGTGAGAACCCGATGATTTGTACCACTCATCTACTAACCGGCCATCTCTAATAGAGAACTTTAATGAAATATAAAGGGACTTTATTTTTTTTATATATCCTTTCTTTCATATCTGTTAATGGCATTTTTAAACGAGCCCTTCTTAAGCATGGGAGATTTATATGAAGTCTTTATTTAGTCAGGAAATTTAAAAAATATATAACTTTCTAAAGCTCTCCTAAGGGATCATTTTATAATATTAATAATGATTGAATTACTTATATAGCGCCGCTATCGTGAGTAAATCACCTCAGGGGTGTTATAACTAATTTATTTAACCTATCACTTAGACTTATAACTTACTGCTAATGTTTATTACTACTGGCTTATAACTAAAAATTATAATTAATTACTTAATACTAAGACTTATAGCTAGCCACTAACTACTAAGATTTATAACTAGTGACTTATATCTATAACTTATGACTACCGATATAGAACTAAAACGTATAACTAGTGATTTAAATCTATGACTTATGACTTCCGATATAGAACTAAAACTAATAACTATTGACTTACATCTATGATTTATAGCTAAAGATATACAACTAAGACTAATAACTGGTGACTTACATCTATGACTTATAGCTAGATATATACAACTAAGACGTGTAAATAGTGACTTGCATCTATGACTTATAGCTAGAGATAAACATCTAAGAGTTGTAACTAGTGACACACATCTTTTAATTGTTTTTTTTTGTGTTTAATTCGTAGAACTCCATTTTTTTTTTTAAGTTTAATGTAAATCAAATTTAATAATCTTATTGTTAAGTTATGCAAGTATTTTTAGTTTTTTTATTGTAACAGCTGTTTTGGCGTTAAAAGCCATTTTCGAACCGCGGTTAATCCACATTGTAATGACTTATTTAAATGATTTTATTTACTCCCACCCCATTCTAATTTGGACGGGTTTTTAAAAATAATGATTTATTATCGGTAAAACCGATTTAGTTAGAACATAATAAAGATTCTCTTTTCTGTGAGGTTTTTACATTTATAATGTATTTCCCCGTAACATTACATTAATTAATAAAGTAAGGAAAATTATATATTCACCGCTTCACAGTATGTTCACATTATCAAAACAATATAACACATTTAAATAAATAAATTAAGAAAGCATTAGATATACAACTAATGCTTATAACTAATGACTTGCATCAATGACTTATAGGTGGAGATATACAACTAAGAATTATAACTAGTGACAGAATTCAATGATTAATACTAAATCTTGTAGACATTCTCAAACATTCGTTGAATTATATTATAGTAGGGGAATTCGAGCTCAGTTCATTAAAAAAATCTAAATAATTCCTTCCTATTATTCACATCATTTATGGTTGTCAGTGGATCAAAAAATAGAATTTTTTTATTTAATGGTATTTTTCCCTACATCTAGGAAATTTCTTCGGGTACCACATCACCGGTTGACTGTTGGCTG
This sequence comes from Halesus radiatus, assembly GCA_022606495.2. NCBI lineage: Eukaryota > Metazoa > Arthropoda > Insecta > Trichoptera > Limnephilidae > Halesus > Halesus radiatus. The sequence continues at coordinate 23,057 of JAHDVE020011026.1, forward strand.
GATGTACATTACACGGGAATTACTACCCGTTCGATATAATGGTAGGTAGTTTAAAGTCGCTGTATTACGGCGAATGGCGACATTGTGTAGGTTTCTTAGCAGCGTTTAGTTGAATAACTTCGATGCAACTCACTTCGAGGAATTTCATACAACGGCAGCGCGGAGAAAAATACAAATGTCCGCTTATTTAATGTATTCTTAAAGCTCCGACTTACAGTTAGTTAACCACGAGCAAAACATTTATACAAGGGGTGGCCATACTTTTCGTAACAGACCAACAAACACTAAGTAGAATATAAACAAAACAATCAGTGGTTTACATATAACATAACAAGACAGTACCTACCGTTTTATTGTAACATGCAGATACTTTAACAGTACACAACTGCTGACACTGTACAAATCGCAAGTGCGCCCCACTGTAGAATTTCATAGCCACCTTTAGTCGGGAGCCCCAAAATATCTGAAAAAACCCTTGACTCTGCGTAAAAACGGTCGGTCCGTTTGATAGATTCGCCTACCTTAACAAACGGGTTGCGCTATTTGGAGCACAGACGTCAGGTGGGAATGCTGTCCTTGTTCTACCGGTATTTTAATGGAAGATGCTTTGAGAAACTAGCGTCATTGATACCTTCGGCACCGGTGCACATTTGCACACGGTTGACATTTGTCACATAAGAACGGGTCGCTTGTTTTTGTGCTCAACAGCTCGGCTGCGGAATTATTTGCCGGCCTCTCTATTTCCTCCCTTCTACGTCATCGGTCTCTTCAAAACCCGAGTTCACTTCTTTCTATCCTCTAAAAGACCCTCCACACAGCATCCCCACAGATGATATAGGCCTTGGAGGAAATTATTTCTTCCTTTTTGAATTTACTGTAAAAAAAATACTACATTAACATGGGCGTTTGGGTCAGGGCACCAGTAAATACTACATTAACAAGGGCGTTTGGGTCAGGGCACCAGTAAAGACTACATTAACAAGGGCATTTGGGTCAGGGCACCAGTAAATACTACATTAACAAGGGCGTTTGGGTCAGGGCACCAGTAAAGACTACATTAACAAGGGCGTTTGGGTCAGGGCACCAGTAAAGACTACATTAACAAGGGCGTTTGGGTCAGGGCACCAGTAAAGGTTCTATCGTTAAATCATATCCAAATTTTAACAATTTTTTTAACGCTTTCTGTGACTCTTTTCATGTTGGATGTTTTTGTGGCAAAGTATCTAAAACTGCCTTAACCAAAGATGGGAAAGAGTGCTGCAAATGTAATGTTTTTTTTCATTACTCGTTTAAATGCAGTATGATGTTTATTATTGGTATTACCCTCGACATGGCAAGGAATTTAAAATTAATTCGAGATATTAATAAATCAACGAACTCACGGCGCGCGGCGGGCTCAAATTTTATAAACGACGTCCAGACTCACTTTCACGGTGGCTCGGATGATATACTGCCCGTAAGAAGCCGAACATTAGTCAGAAGAAGGAAATGTTTGTTGCTTGTAGCTTGTAACTTGTAGCCACCCACTAACGTTAAGTATCTACCTAAGACAGAGGCAGTGCCTACCCAGTATCTAAAATTATACCAATATGGTATAATACCTAAACTGTATTGGCGGGAGATGTAGGTGTAGATGTAGATACTGTCTATAATAACTTGCGGTTCAAATGGGTTAATGAGGAATAATTAAGAGGAACGGCTGCCTACAAAACTTATTTGAGGCCAAAATACCGATCCGAATAGAATGATCTTTTTTTTCAAATTAAATGCATAGTAAATAACTACGAACTACGAACAAATCCCGTTTTACGACGGTCAAATTGACAAGTTTAGTTCATATTAAGTGCCATTATACAAAAATAGAAGGGAAAAAGCTAGTATTAACATAGTAAAGTAATATAATATATCTAGAAAAAAGTATAATATATAAAAAGTATAATAATTAAGTTTAAAGAGATGTGAAGAATGGTATAGAAAAAAAAAACAATTGTGTATACCAGATAATTTGAGTATAGTATAATAATGAATATAGAATAATAGTTATGTTCAAAGAGATAATCGTTTACGTATACCAGATAATTTAAGTATAGTATAATAATGGATATAGAATAATAGTTATGTTCAAAGAGATAATCGTTTACGTATACCAGATAATTTGAGTATGGTATAATAATGAATATAGAATAATAGTTATGTTCAAAGAGATAATCGTTTACGTATACCAGATAATTTAGTATGGTATAATAATGTATAATAATGGATATAGAATAATAGTTATGTTCAAAGAGATAATCGTTTACGTATACCAGATAATTTGAGTATGGTATAATAATGAATATAGAATAATAGTTATGTTCAAAGAGATAATCGTTTACGTATACCAGATAATTTAAGTATAGTATAATAATGAATATAGAATAATAGTTATGTTCAAAGAGATAATCGTTTACGTATACCAGATAATTTAAGTATAGTATAATAATGGATATAGAATAATAGTTATGTTCAAAGAGATAATCGTTTACGAATACCAGATAATTTGAGTATAGTATAATAATGAATATAGAATAATAGTTATGTTCGAAGAGATAATCGTTTACGTATACCAGATAATTTGAGTATTTTGATAATTCATTATATTATTTTCATAGTAGATGGAGTAATTATTATTTTTTATTTTTATTATCACCATTTACCCCCAAATAACTGCTGAAGTTGTCTCTAAAATATTGAAAAAACTATTTATTTAATGGCTTATATTTCATAATTTAAAACAAATATATATATATGTTATGGTTGAGATTTTCATGGGTGTAAGGTGTAGAATAATTAACCGCGAAGACATCGAAATTCATAAACATAAAAACAATGTGAATACTAGAAATGACTCAATTAGAATTGACACTTGGAAAATCATAAGTGATCAAAATTCCCCGATAATATCACTTTCAAAATTATTAGAATTACCCTCAACTTCCTTAAATAAAATCAATCAGGTTACTACGCGCAAACAGCCTATTAAAGGCCCCCCCCCTACCCCCACCCCTTTATCGACACGCGTGCTGCGTCCTAGACTATTAAAATGATTTGCAATCACTTAGGTTTTGACTTTTGGATTGAACGGACACGCGCAGGCGATCAGTTCAAAACAAAACTCAATACATAAAGCCTCTGAAGATGGACAATGTGATTTGTCCGAAATGTCGAGTTATAAAGTCCTTCTAAGGACTACATAACGCGGGTAAACCGAGAAAATTATTCTACACATATATATATATATATATATATATTTCTTATCCGTACTAGGTATTTGCTATACCGTTTGATAAAAAATATATATCATCCTTATGGTTGAGATTTTAGTCCTCCTATCAAAAATTCGATTTGCATGAAACAGGCCGTTCCTCTTAAATGTAATGCACGACGAGCCTTCTTCCGGTGACTGGAAGACACCGCTTCCTGGTTTAAGTGATTCGTTAAATAGATTCCAGTATTAGTTACATACAGTAGAGCGTTCACTAACCAAACTATTTACCCACTTACGAACATGCGCAACGATGAATTGAGGCGCTGAGAACCAGACAGGTTTAAGCGCCATTTCACTCAAATTTTATCTTTGTATAAAGTTTTATAAACAACAGTAATATCTTCGTGCCGCACAGACCCAACAGTCAATATTGCAGCGACAAGTTCAGAAAACATAATGTTAATTGTATGGCATAGACGGAATCTGTTATAAAGTATGTGTGATGGGAAGTCAACGGCCTAATTAGTATGAATTAACAGTTGGTGAAATCGCGCGCCTTTTTGTGTTTTAATATTTAACGATTTTTGTTAACAAAGAATAGATTTCACTAGTCGACAATCACGTGTCGATGGATCACAGATCATAGAAATGAAAAAGAAAAAAAAACGCATTTTTTAACATTTTAAACTACAATGGAAACAGAGATGAAATATTTGAAAAGCTGTTAATATTTGAGATATTATTGAAATATTACCGTCAGTAAAAAAGTTGGTTTTCAGTGCGCATTATGTTACTTAAATAATTCTACAACCAAGAAAAGCTTATTATTTAGATGCTGTAAAATCACAAATTATTTTTTTTTATTCGTTTAAGTTTCTTTGGCATTAGCGAAATCAAAATGGATTGATGAAATGAAAGAATTCACAAAATTCTCTAAAACTTGAAAAGCATTTTTCGCAAAACTACTCAAAAGGCATATAACCTTCTCTGGTTCTCAGCGCCTCAATTATAGCTGTCTTGAATTTTATGTACAGATTACAAATAATAATAAATATTACGTACTGCTGAGATGGTACATGTATGATTTTACTACTCCAAATAATTATTTAGTTCTGCAAGTAATAACAACACTATTAAATTTGATTTCCATTATATTAAAAGAAAAAAAAAGAAATGGAGTTCTACGAATTAAACACAAAAACAACTAATAAGAATCTTACCATTTTACTGCAAAGGTTATAATGATTAACTTCTGGTACGCCGAAATTATCCATCGGATCCGCAAAATTTCCGTTGAACCTCGGCGCATCTGATCGCCAATGTCAAAAAATCTATTCTCTGAATATAAGTAGCTATTCTGGGGAAACTACCTATAATAGATATATGCAATTAAAAAAAAATCTTTAAAAGAAAGCTCTCCTACACCATCACAGTAAGCGGAAGATGTGGCTCGTGTCGTGATGGAAGACTTAGCCAGCCGAGAAATTGGATTCACGACGCCTCGATGGAATCCAGACGTAATGCCAACTCAGCCACTGACCGGTCCATAAGCACACTATTTGGTAAAATGGTACAATTTACGAAAACATCATTTTCCAAAAAAAACAAGTTATTACGAAATTTTTCTCAAATTTACCCTCGGCACACTACCGACACACACTCGGCACACTATCGCGGGAGCTCGGCGTTCCAAAATTTGATTAAAGGTATTCGTGTCTTACTGTGATTTTTTCAGATTTCCATAATTTTCAGCAAAATTTTGGTATAATACGAATAATTCGATTCGTAAAATTTTTTCTTAGTTATAAAAATTTCTACCAAAAAGATTAGTCACAGTCACCATGAACTTCTGTGACTAGGACTAACCGCCAGACTGTAACTGCGAAACAAGGTTATCTTTTATTCGGCATTGATAGTAATTAAATGTAAGTAAATGGTCTGAACGTTATTTTGTTCGGGACCAGACACAGCAGCCAAAAAGCAATTGTCCCGAAATGGTCGCGGAGGTCTAATGACCCGTGACATTAAACTAACTGAGTTAAATTATTATTATTTAATGACATAAGATGATGGTTGGGTAGATAGGTACCAAGTAGTGCGCAGAACTTTCACTTTGCAGCAGAAACAACGATTGTCGCGAAGCCTAATTCTTTACATTAGAAAGTAAATTACTTACTGAATCTTTATTATGTCAACCTAGCAGAAGCGTGGAATGCTGTAGTACCCTAAATGGCTTAAAAGTGATAAGGAGTTATTGTAGCATTTAACGTATGTCATCAGTTGCAGGCTAGTGATTAAGCTGGAAATTCTGGAGTACAAAACTGTACGTGTGTCCTGTTTTAATTGAAATAATTAGAAGCTGTATATTCATGTAATGTGGTCCATTAAATTTGACATCATAATACCCAGACTGGCAGCATCCATTTTATATGAAAATGCTGTAATTATCATTACCTATATTTTGTGCGTAGAGGCGAGTATTGAACTAGCGAACTCCAAAGACAAAGACGATGGATGACTTCCGTACATCAAAGGAAAATGCGTAATTTATTACTACTTCTTCGTTCGTTTGGTGGGGGGGTCAGAGAGTCCCATTCTGTCTAGGTCTGCGAGTCAGTCTAGAGCCTCAGGAGTCCCGTGGACCTCATCAATTCCTGTGGGTTAATGAGCGGAGAGGGCATTCGTTGACCACACGTTCGGTTGTCTGTACCGCAAGGCATTAACACCGAGGCGACTTTTTTTATTTGGCTTTTCACCCCAAAGGCGTGTACTAGCCAGTGTCAAGTAGCGAATGTTAGTGAAAACAGAAGGTTAAAATTTTGAAAATTTTGGATGATTGAAAATACGATTACATTATATACTACAAAATACGCTAAACGCACACAAAATACATCAATAAAAAAAAATATAAAAAAAAAACAGAATATAAATACTTTTTGGAAATCTAACGATTGTGATTATAATTTGATGCCGTTAAATTTAAGAAAATTAGATAGGATTTTATGTACACGTTAGTCGACAGATGATAATAGGGATGCCATGTTGTTGGGGGGCAGGAAATCTATATTGATCAGATCCTGAATGAATTTTTTATCACAATTATTTATAGAGCAACTGAAAATGATTGAGGTCTTCTTCTTCAAGACGACATTCGAACATTGCAGAATTCTTAACCTGTATTTTTATCTGGCTAATGGAAGATGTTGCAAATTTGTTCAAGGAGCGTTTAGAAAACAACGGTTTTGAAGAAATCGTGGGCTGTAATTTGAAAAAATGATTACCCTTTGATTTACTAGACTCATTCCAATGATTCACCCATGTTTTCATGTTTATGTTTTCTTTTAATTTAATGAGAAGGTCGTCGGGGTTTAAAAAAATATATAAAAACTCGCCGGAATCAATGGCATCTTTCGCCAATGAATCGGCCTTTTCATTACCAGGGATACCTCAGTGGCTTGGGATCCAAGCCAACACGATTTCTCTGCCAGAGTCCGTTAATTTACTAATGAGAGTGCGGATTCTAATACGAAAATCGTCGTCCGGGTAGTGGAAAGGGAAGGCATTAAATTTTTGAGCCGACTCTTTAAGGCTCCATCATATGGGTGCAACGGCTGAGGGATCACCTTATCCTATTGATCGAGGACCAGAGTTTACCCAACTTATAGTTAGAGGGCCCGGAAAATGGGACAATATATTTTACCCTTCATTGTGAAAACAGAATTACATTGGTGGTACATTCCTGTAAGAGTTACCTCCGGTACTTACCAGGGGATATATTGTTGGTCTATGTACTCCCAAGACATCCTGTAAAGACCACATAACTTCTCGCAACACTTCTCCGTCCTGAAGGGTTATTGTCATGAATGTTTTTTTTTATAAAAAATAAAGAAGCTCTACGAGTTAAACACAAAAACAAATAATATAGTCATGAACTTTGTTCGTGAGGGCTTTTCAAACAGTTGGTATAGTGTTTGCGCATTCAAAGACTATTCTAATCGTCTCGTTCGTAAAATGTTCAAGTAGGTACGATATGTATTTAATTGCTAAATTATCAAGGAAGACTAAGAATAGTTTTAAAAATCGAAATGAAATACCTGATGCAGGTAATACTTGCAATGGGATATATTTTATACCGAGTTTGAGTGTGTATTTAACTACATGCTAAAAGATTTTCTTTTCGTTTTAGTACTCACCAAGTAGTGAACAGCGAATGCTCGCAGATGATCTACTTTAGGTACATTGATTCTATTTCTCAATCATAATCGTATTACGAGTCATTCGTGCAATTGTTATGAAAAAATAATGCGAACCTGCACACCAGTAAATTATGCTCTAAATCAAGTAATTAGTTGTCATAACGAGATGGTTGTAAACTTCGGTTAAAACATATTACTAACTGAAGCATGACCACTTAACCGACACTACCTACCTTTATATTGCTTGGAGGCATTCATATGTCATCAATAATTTTTGAAAATCTTAACGGTGTAAATTTGATGACACTTTATGTACTTTGCTATAAATTTCACATAAGTATCTCAAAGGTAGGTACCTAATAATTCTATATATATATTTTTTTTTTTAAATTAAAATAGTATAGGTAAAATATATTTCCATGCATTGTATTCCCAAGAGTTAAGAAACTCATTGTGGGATAACATGCAGAACCTGCAGTAAAAATTTTAGAAATAATAGTTAAAATACGTAATTAAAATTCACGGTACATAACAACATTTACAATACAGCATTAGCGTATGTAATAAAGACACATAAGGTGAATTACATAATTCCACTTATTATAGAGACACATCACAACATTCATCGTTAAGATATTGGAAAATCATTTCAACTAGGTTGGCAGCTCCGCTATTTTAAATTGAAAACTGCAATGGAAAACGTTGCATTCAACGATTGCAATTTCCTCTACGGTGTTATTTGGGAAGTGTGAAATGGAGCAGTTTATTTTTACCCATTATTGTTTACTTGTACTATCTATTATCTAAAATGACACAAATATTATAAATAGAAACATCCGTATTCCGAGAACACGACAAATAATTATTTTACCTATGTACAGTAAAATTAGTAGTATATGACGGAACCAGTACGCAGTGGCGTGCATTGCTCTTTAACCAAGGGTAAGCTGTTATAGCTCCCAGTTGCTGATTTCAACCTTACAATAAAAATTCTGAACGTCTTAGATTACAAATAAATGGTTCCGCTGAATCATCTCTGTTTTTCTAGTTGAAAATGAGAAAGAAATATAATTAATTATTATTATCTTCTTTTTTTATAACAAAATAACAAATAATGATATCCTCACTGAGATTTCCCGTGCGGAGAATTTCATTTACAAAATATGAAATTAAAATATATTAAATGTATGTGATTGGTGAAAAAAATAATTAATTATAAGATGAGGTGTTTTAATATCAGTTGAGTGGTTTCGGTGTTAGTCTGTATTTTGTTTTAATATGTTCTCTGTTTCAGATCTCTCTGTGTAACGTATCCAGTGTATTATTTGATGTTTTACCTTTATTGTTGTTGTGATTTTTAAGTTGAGATTCGTAAAGAATGCAAGGCTGATGTAAGCGTAGTGAGCAAGATTAAGAAAGGGACGCTTAGATGGTTTGGGCATGTAGAGTGAATGAACGAAGAGAGAAGTGTAAGGAGAATATATGACGCGAATGTGAATGGAAGAAGAAGCCGGAGACGCCCGAGGAAGACATGGCACGATCAAGTGAATCAAATACTCGAGTCGGGTCATGTCAGAAGTCGGAATAACAGAAGAAAATGTATGAGGCGTTGTATGAATGTGAATGAAGCAAGAAGTGTATGCCAAGATCGAGTTGTTTGGTAGTCCGTCCTCTCTGCCTACCCCTGCGGGGAAACGGCGTGATGGTTAGTTAGTTAGTGATTTTTAAAGGATAGTGGGATTTTGTTGTAGAGTTTACTATCATAGTATAAGAAGTTTTTATGTCCAAATATTGTGTTTGTGGTTGCTTGTTGGGTGTGTTTTTGACTCTAAGGTCTAGTGTTTCTAATACGTGTGATTGTTGTTATTTCTTGTTTTTTTTTGGACTTATGGATGTATTATAATAGTAATATCTTTGGGAAAAATGATTATGATGTAAAGAAAGGGTTTTTTTCGTTTGTATTCATTTTTATTAGGATAGGTACTTTCAGCCTTTATAGACTGCACGCTATTACCAGTACATGTATTCTGAGGTCTATTACTAGAAAACTCAGTACGTACTTACATAGAAGGCTATTTATATTCATTGTTTACCGAGGCAGCAAAAGCTCCCTGCTAGTGAGCCCTGGTGTGGAACTTGTACAATGTTTTTTGCCTTGAATTTATAGATTACAGACACAACCGCTTTCAACTCGTAATGTATTTTCCGTCTTTAGCTGACGAAAAAAAAGAGTAATTCATTTTTCCTGAATTTTAAAACTGGGAAAAGTTAATTTGTTTCGGATTTAAATAGATATTTTTTGCTCATTTTAAAGTGAAATACATTATTTTCCCGGGAGATCCCAGGCCGGCAAGTATAGCTGCTAGATGTATAAGGTATCCGGGGGTAAAGTGCAGTAACTTCAGGAGGTGATTCTATACGATAGTTCAAGGGAGGAGGACTATGAAAAAATTCTGTAATGTATAAATGTATTTTTTTATATTTATATCTTCAAGAATATTTGTATCTGAGAACAATCCAGTTATCTAGGCGCCCCCGTGGCTGCCGGCTGCGTTTTATAGTCGCTCCTGATTTATCTTGGAAATATTGGGAAGTTATTAATTTTCCCGGTGTAAAAATAGCATAAAATAACCGCAATAATTCGAGCTTAAATCAAGTTTATAACAAAAACCTAAATATTTCAAATATTTTGAGTTGAAATCTGCTTCGTTCTTCCGAATTAACGCATCGGCATCGGTCACATCTGGAGGTCGGTCGTCACCATATGTACTAATGAAGTGCCAACAGTTAATAGAAACGGTGATTCGGGCTACGGTGGTTGTAAAAAATATTGTATACAACCGGGAAGTGGGCTGCTGGGACCCCAACAAGGACACCACCAGCTGGGGCGAGAACGATCCTTTACCTTCGTCATTGAGATTGTGGCCAAGTTCCTCAACAAGCACGACTTTGACCTGATCTGCCGGGTGCATCAGGTGGTAGAGGACGGGTATGAGTTCTTTGCCAAGAAGCAACTGGTACTGCAGGCAATTCGATAATGCAGGAGCAATGATGTCAGTAAACGACACGCTGAAGTGCTCCTTCCGGATCCTGAAGCCGGCTGACAAACGCATGGCGTGCGTGGAGACCAACACCAAGCGTCCCGTCACCAACAAAGACAAAGAAGATTGGAAGAAAGGATAAGTACCTCCGGCCCCCGTCCTCACCCGCCGCCCAACTTCACATAACTCCTATCATTTGTATTAGCGTCTTGCAATATATCGTAAGGAATAAATACAGTTAGCTTCTTTTTTTTTTTTTTTTTTCAATTAGACATGTATGAAAACTTAGACCAAGCCGTATTTAATTTTGATAATTTAACTGCATCTCTTTATATGGTCTATAAATAATGTGTAATGATAGTGTCCAAAAAAAATGTTATAGATTTAATATAGGAATAATGTAAGAATAGGAAGTAAGATTTGTACAGCGCCCTTGAGGTGATTTTTCACAAAAACGGCGCTATAAAAGTCATCCGATTATTGTTATTATTATTATAAGAAGTCAGTAATATACACAAATTACATAAAATTACAAATAATCAGACAAAGGAAACACAAAACAAAAAAAATATATATATGGAAAAACTCACTTAATGATATATAAGAATAAAAATAGTTATTTATTTGAAACACACATTATTTAGCAACAAAATATAAGGTAGCTTCGTCTGCCCAACCAGGAATAAATTTAATTTTGGGATAATCAAATTGACAAGTTTAGTTCACATTAAGTGCCATTATACAAAAATAGGAGGGAAAAGCTAGTATTAACATAGTATGGTAATATAATATATCGAGGAAAAAGTATAATAATTAAATATAAAGAGATATGAAGAATAGTATAGAAAAATACAATTGTGTATACCAAATAATTAGAGTATAGTATAATAATTAATATAGAATAATAGTTAAGTTCAAAGAGATGAGAAAAAAAAAGTGTAGAGTAATCGTTTATGTATACAAGATAATTTGAGTTTAATATAATAGTTAAGTACTTTATACAATAGAAAGAAGAGACACACAAAGAGACACAAGTGATACATAATAATTTTGCGCAATCATCGTTACATATTTTTAAGGCCATTTTAGCAGGACATTTTTTTCTGAAACTTTAGAGATTATCGACAAAAATGTCTACACAGCACAATCTATCTTATTATATAGTCGACACATTTGAAGCAGATGACCAAAGTAGGCAATATTATTTCTGATATCTTAATGATATTATATCATTAAATTTCTACGTGCATTTTTGTCATTATCCACGTGCAATGAATGACCAACTCTGGCTTTACTTCATGGCACAACTCTGATTATGAATGATTGATAGAAACCAAAATCCAGCACTCAAACGTTTAAAGGTGACTATCTTCAGGATAACGTTGAAGGCCGATTGTAATACATATTTATGAGAGGCAAGGCATTATTATGAGATTTACACTCAACAACAACAGGTTAATCGATATTTGAATTCTTTGGCCTTTCAAAATCCCATAGCGTGTTATTATAGCACATAGTGCCCGTTGCGTGACAACTAAATGCCAAAATAATATGCAAAACCAATGGCAAAAACAGCCGGTGCGGTGCGATGGCTTTTAGTATGGCTGTCGGAATTACTACAGCCGTGGTAGTGAGAGATGATGGCCTCCGCTCGGTGCCCGGTTCCACGATGCTATTGATATGATGCAACATCAAAGTGTTTGTGGGTATTTAGATATATTCACACGAGCTTGAACCTTAGAGAGTATAAATTTCAACAAAAATTGGATAATAACACGCAGGTAACTAAATTTGATTTATATATTTTATTGTTTTGTACAGAACTAGTTCGCGCACCTAAACGGGGATACGCACATATGCTCTCAATCTATGTCTCCATCCTCTCTAACCGGCGAAAATACCTCGATCTCATTAGCCTATATAAAGTGTGCAATAATATTATCAACTGTCCAACCTTACTCCAACTAATAAACTTAAATACCATCCAGAACAACTAGGTTTAACCACTTATTCATAACATTAGCCGGACGCGCACGAATGCTGGTGTCAGGGATCCAATCAGAAGAATGTGTGAGTTATTTAATCAAAATCAAACTCTGATGGATTCCGACACATTCTTTGATACATGTAGTGCTTTTAAAAGAGAATTGAAAGTTGTTTTCAAATAATAACATTAAACAAACAAACTTCAACAAACAGTGTTTGGACATTATGTGCTTTTTTATTGTTCCCTTGTATGGCAATATTTTATATTTAATAATTATTTTTTCCCTTACATTCATGTAAGTAGTATTTGTAAAGTTTGTTACCTTCTGTCACTCTATTATTTACCTTCTTTTACTTGTTTACCTTCTGTTACTCTATTATTTAGAAATTGTACACCATTTCATAAATTTTCTGTGTAACACAATCTTAAATTCATTAACTTGTGTAAATATTATTTTTAATGGTTATTTGTTTATTTATCTTTATCACATTAATCAGTGAGAAATAGGTATGGATACAGGTGAGTTCTCCAAATATTTTCTCCATAAATAATAAAAAATAAAAATAAATAAAAATAAATAAAAAAAACGTATCCGGCCTTGCTCAGGATAATATTTTTTTAAGTTATGAAGTTGTAAATTCTTTTATAATTTCTTCAAATGATTGATAACTTTGTGGCATCATTATTAATTATATAATTGAAAATACACTTTGTATACAAATAAATACACAGTATTCATTTATTCCTGAAGATGATAGCATTGCTATCGAAACATGTCGAAATATTTTAAGTAAAGTGGTATATATAAAGTGTATTTTCAATTATATAATTGTAAATTCTTGTTTGTCATTTTGCCATAATTAATTTAATAGCGATCTGCAAACTTTAAACAAAGAAACATTAATTTTAATATTTTATTTCATTACAAAATTTTTTTTTTTTCAAAATCTATTTAAATAAAAACGTTATTGTAGGTACCTACTTGTTTTGTCAATATTGAAAATATTCTATCCAAACAATCCTTCTTCTTTTGAATATGTAAGCTAACCAGAGTGGTATTTCTATGGGCTGACCTAAATAAAATATGATGGGTTCAATGTTTTTTCATACTAATTTTAAAACGTTATAGCAAAAGTTTTACATGTTGGATTTCATTCAAACTACTCTCTAAACTTCCCCGGCAAAAAAGCAAAATTCGAGAAAATCGAGAACACGCAGACAATCATTCATATTTATATATACGAGTATATATATAGAGATTTGTAAAATTTATACAGGCTTATCATTTATCAAAATCAAATTGTAAATATGAGTTTTTCTGATCGTCCCACGTATGTTTTTACGAGATTTTAAAAACATTAAAATATATTTTCTTAAATTAACTGTACGTTTGAAAAAATATAGCAAAATATTTGTAATCAGCTCTTTAAAAAAATACAGATTTCATCTCGGCATTTTAAATAAAAAATCTATAAATATTTTTATTTCATGCCGGCATTTTAAATAAAAGCCTACAAATATTTTTTATTTCATCTCGGCATTTTAAATAAAAACCCATAAATATTTTTATTTCTTCTCAGCATTTTAAATAAAAAACCTACAAATATTTTTATTTCATCTATTTTTATTTCATCTCTAATGTGTTATAAATATTTTTCTTTTTGTTTATCGTATTGCTTAATACTGCTATCATTATTTCGAATTAATAATTAATCCCTCTCTCTCTCTCTTAGCTCGCGTGATTAGAGATTTGAATTAAATGTATTTATTATCTTCAAGTTTAGTTTAAAACACTTTTAAAGAGTGAATTAAGAGTGTACCCTGAATGTAACATTACATAAGCTAACATCAGATCGAAATATTAATTATTCAGTTAGTGACATCCGGTGCAAATTAAGTGTGTGAATCTTATTAATGAACGAACTAACCCGAATTAAATTCGGTAACGGATATCATATTTCATTTGTCTGCTAGGAAAAATAATCGAAATTCGACGTTCAACCAGGTAAACTCAGTCTGCATTCAAATGTAAAGAAATATTATAAAGCAACTTAAAAAAATCGACTCGATTGACAAAATGGACATTAAGGGTCAGCACTCAAAAATTACTCTACACATCACTTCGGACTTTGCTATCTCAAGCAATACTACAAATTAATTATATCTAAATTCTACACGAGTAGTTAGGTAAATGTATAAGGTTTCAAAGGACATTTTTTAAAACTGTAATCTTTTAAATTCTATGAAATACACGCTAAGATATCTGAAAATATATGTAGTTTGAGAAAACCAATGAAGGCAATTTTGAAAGTTTTACCTAAAATTTTAGTACGTATTTCATATACACGTTAGATTTTTCATATTCGGGAAGTAAGTTTACGAGAGATGGAAAGACTAATAGGTTTATTGAATGAAGGGTGAATGCAGCAACCCCCATTAACGGAAGACTGAACGCAGTTGGCCCCAACAACAAAGTTAGCAGTACACAATAGAGTTCTGATACCACCCCTAATAATACATACGACAGCGAGGGATGAAGCTGGCAGAAGAAGGGTGAGGGTAAACTGAATGCTGTAGATATGAGATCTCTGAGGCGAATGTGTGGTAAAACCATGCATGATCGAGTGAAAAATTGTGGGATTCACAATGAATGCACGGCTGATGTAAGCGTAATGAGTAAGATTAAAAAGGGACGCTTAGATGGTTTGGGCGTATAGAGCGATGAACAAAGAAAGGAGTGTAAGGAGAACATATTATGCAAATATGAATAGAAGAAGAAGCCGGGGATGCCCGAGGAAGACATGGCATGATCAAGTGAATCAAATACTTGAGTCGGGCTGTGTCAAAAGTCAGAATAACCAATAAATAATAATAAAATATATGAGGCGATATATGAATGCGAAAGAAACAAGAAGTGTGTGCCAAGATCGAGATGTTTGGCGGTCCATCCTCTCTGCCTACCCTTGTGGAGAAACGGCGTGTTGGTTAGATAGGAATTTAATATTTCATGTAAAATTTAAAAGTTTACAGTTTGAGGATTTTTGCCTTCCGAAACCTTATAATTCCTAACTACCCGTACAAAATTTAAAAACAAACCGCTCATAGTATTCCTTGCGTTTAGAAAGATTAGAAAGTTTGTATTTTGGGTGCTAACCCTTAATCATCACTCATCCGCTCACTTGCGCAACACTCGTAAATAAAGCTAATAGCCGGTAAGTGCCGAATTGAGGCTTGAGAACCGTTTCGCAATGCGATAAAACACGGAGACAATCTTTTTCAGAAATTTCTACCGACAATTGCCTCACAAATTCAATAAAATCGTATTGTTACACAGATATAACCCGAGTTTTATTTTGAAATGCGAAAGTTTGTCTTCAACGCGGCGTGGGAAATTTTCACTCACGCACAATCACAATAATAACTACGTTTCTCGGTCCTTTATGGCCTTTACGGGTACAAATCCCGTAATGGAACAGAACAAACGACCGAAACTTTTTTTTATCGAAAGCAATGAAAAATATATTTTTTTTGAACATTTATCGCAGAAGCTGGGTAGATGGGTACTTTCGAATCAATGAGACATTTTGAAGCCGTATTCGTCAATCACTGCGCCGTCGATATGTCAAATTTCCATATCGTCTAATCAAAGCTATCAATTAATCAACGTTCAGTCATTTGAATTAATTAACTTCCGCCACGTATTGAACTGTCTGTGTGACGAAGCTTCATACAACCCAAAACTATTATTTATTTTCAATAAAATAAACGCTTTGTTATAAACCACGGATTTATTTTATTTTGCGCCAACCGGTTTCGCTTAGCTCAAGCTTCGTAAGGGCAAATATAATAACTAAAGAATAATACAGAGTTATCGTTTATATATAGAATACAATAGGGTGAAATATATAATACAAAAGAGAGAGAAAAGATAACAAAATATTAGAGGGAGACAACAATAGAAAAGTATTGTGTGTAAGAGGGAGACAACATTAACATATATTAATAATAATAGATAGTAAATACAGCAGAGTAATGTGAACATAATGAAGTCATTAAAGAGAGATAATCCTTCAATATTTATTCAAAAAAGAGCAGTTTTTAATGGTAAATAGACTATTATTACTAATTAATAATAATTAAACTTATTTACTTATAATAGTTATCGTAATATTAAGATTGTAATAATCAAACAAATTTATCCTCTAGCCCGATTTTAAACATGTTTCCTGTGAACCTTCCCCAGGATATCAATTATTTAGTTCCACCTCATATGTCGTTATGGATACCGTTGTTATGTTGCCTCAGTCATCCGTTTAATTATTATTATGTAATCAAGTAGTCTATTTTCCATTAATAACTGTGTAAATATTCAAGGATTATCTCTCTTTAATGACTTCATTATGTTTTTATTAATATGTGTTAATGTTGTCTCCCTCTTACAGACAATACTTTTCTGTTGTTGTCTCCCTCTAATATTTCGTTCTTTTTTCTCTCTCTTTTGTATTCTCTATTTCACTATATTTTATTATGTAACTATATATAACCGATATCTCTGTATAATTCCTTAGTTATTATGTTTGCCCTGACGAAGCTTGAGCTAAGCGAAACCAGTTGGCGAAAAATAAAATATATTCGTGGTTTATAGCAAAGTATTTTCTCTCTCGGTTTTCGTGGTAATAACCGTTTGTGATACTCGAACTAGTGTTCGAAAGGGATTTGGACACAAATCTTCGTAAAACTACCTAAAACGATTCGTTCAGGAATCGAATTTGGACGATTTATTATTTAAGAAATCACAACATTCGGCATGCATCGATTTGTGCGATTCAATCATTTGGTTCCGTAAGCAAATAGATAAAAATGAATGAATCGTCATAAAAGAACTGGGTGTATTTTTTCAATTGAATTAATTTAAAGAAATGATTTGTCTGATTATTTGTGTTTTTTTGTAATTTGTGCATGAGTTTGTACAACTGAATTATTCTCACGTATGTGTGAACATCTGTAAAAACCCAGTATAAATAAATAAATTATTTCATTAATATTGACGGAATTATTTTACAAAAGTTAACTATTAGCAGATGACTGTAGATACATTAACCGTTAATTGGTCGTCACACTCGACAATGACGGACAGAAATCCCAGACCGGAAAGGAAACTGTTTTTGCCAGTCACGTAGCCGGGAATCGATCCCGTGACCTTATTGACTAAAATCAAATTATTCGATTTTCAGTAATAACTGAAACTGCGAAAGCGATAATTTAATTATTATAAACAATTCACTAGAGTTACTTTTGTACTTACTAAATAAAATATATTTAATATGTTATTAACTATTTGCTGCACCCTCTTTGGGCTGTATCCGTGAGTTTCGTCGTCGGCTCATAAAGCTGAGTGATACGTAGCTCAATCTTATCAATATTACTCAATAATACTATATTTTTTTAGTACTCACTTTTAAACGTATTTTTTCCCTCATAGCACCAACCAGTACCTATCAAACACATATACGAGTACATAATTGTTTACTCTATAACATTTGTTTTTCTCATCTCTTCATGAGTACTTAACTATTATACTATGCTCAAATTATCTGGTAAACGTAAACAATTACTCTATACTTTTTTCTTCTTATCTCTTTGAACTTAACTATTATTCTATGTTAATTATAATACTATCTCTTTATACTTTTTTCTAACTTCTAGATATATTATATTACCGTACTATGTCAATACTACATTTATTCCCATCTATTTTTGTATAATGACACTAAATATGAACTAAACTTGTCAATTTGACTGTCCTAAAATGGGATTTATTCCGAGTTGGGCAGTCAAAGCTTTCTTAAATTTTGTTGTTAAATAACGTGCATTTCAAATAAATAAATATTATTATTATAATTACCAGCCTTATAATTACTTCAGTGACTAGAGCAAACGAGTCAATGTAGTTTTTTAAAAAAGCTTTAAGGAAAGCGGATATTGTATTTGTATTGTTTATTTTAACAAAGATTTTCATAAATTGAACATTACTAAGTAAAAATCGTGTCTAAGATTTTCAAACCTTTTTTCAGTGTGAACCTGGCAAAACTTTTTTAGTTTGGTATTAGTACGTGTTTGTATAATATCTGAAGGGAAAAGGTGCGTTGGTACCTAGTAGAAAATATAAATTAAAACATTTATTTTATAAAAATGAAATATGTAAAATGTTAATTCGAACTTATGTCCTTTTTTTATCTCACTTAAAATAACAATTGTTGTTTTGCCACAAATTTGCATAAACCGCCTGGAGTTTTGCGGGGTGATCTAAACATACATTAATAGTGGCTCAGTTAGTACAGCGATACTCGCCACTTTATTTTACCGAGCAATCTAGATAATTCCAGATATTTATATCCATAAAAGAAAACTAAACAAACCTTATGCTGTGTTAACGTAAAATTTGTAGATACCTACCACAAAGACAATAATACGTACATATTCAATACGCGAAAGGGTAAGAAATCAGAATAAGGGAGGCAAGGGACAAGCTAGACGTGTCGTAAATTTAAGTAAAGCAACAAATATGTAAAAAAGTTCGATTTTTTCGACACAGAATATTTTGTTGGAGGATTTAGTTTTATTTTTTATAAATGTTTTTTTAATTTGCTTACCGCATTCAAAATCGCGCAAATTAATGACAGTGAACTAGACTGGTGCCAAATGGGTGTCACGAGACCACTGCCTATAGCCGTTGATATGGTACGTTAGGGCAGTCTATTCAGTCGACGTCAGTGGTATCTACCTATCAAGTATGTAAAAACTGTGATTTTCTGTTCAGTTGTAAAAACCTTACGAAGTGACATACGAGATAACAATAGAAAAAATATTATAAATATTTTAATTAATTCACACATTTTTATTAACAATTATAATAAATAAATTATTAAAATTTTTTTTGTAATCACCACTTTATTCATATATACATATCAACATGTTTCGAAAACGATGCTTTCCTCATCAGGAATATACAGAATACTAAAAATAATATTGTCAAGAATAAACAAATGATAAACATAGAACAAAATAATATAAGAATAGACAAATTTTAAACATAAACAAAAATTGATTAAAGTAGATCCTAATTAATCAAAAATATTATAAAACATTGTATATTCCTGATGATGAAAGCTTCGCTTTCGAAAAATGTTAATATGTATATATTAATAAAGTGGTGATTACAAAGTAATTTGTAATTCATTTATTAATAATGCCACAAAGTGAATACCAATCTTTTGAAGAAATGGTAATAATAAATGTTTATTCCGGTATGTGGTGAGGTTAGTGTAGTCCCATACATTCTATACAAAGCATATATACAATAGTTGTAAAAACATACAAAATATGAACGAAAGTTTATAAAAATAAAATAGTAATAAGATAGTAGGTGAATGATACATGACACAAAACGTAAATAACAACAAAAAAATAAAGCCTTTAAGGTGCGGTGGCATTTAAATTGTGAGGGGCCAATATCTTTCTTCAGTATGGCTCAATGCTGGAGTGTAGACTGAGGCGGGCTTCCATGATGGGGATATTCCCGGAGCTGTTTATTTTTTCCCTCATTTTAGCCACCCTGGATCATATAAGGGCTGCACAATCGGAAACTCGGCCATACTGAACACACTGGAAGCGCTGCAGTAACTGGAGAGGCCAAACATTATGCGGACGGCGTTATTATACTGTACACGAAGTATTTTTATAGTTTGCCCAGAGTTCTCACGTGTACACAACGTTGCGCAGAAGGAAAGGAAGAGAGTCCCTTTCACAGCGGTACTACAAAGGCGAAATCTTCTTCTGAGCATGTTTGATTTTACGCTGAGAGCTCGTCTTTGCCTATGAATATTATCATCATCCATCGGATTAATGGTGATTATTTGTCCTACATATTTTTCTTCCGTCGCCTTTAGGATCACACCGTTCAGGGTAGCTGTAGGAATACTATTAATGAATTCGTATTTTTAATAATGGCATCACCTTTAATGGTTTTAATGGATGAAGCCACACAATAAGATAGAGGAGACGAATTTCGCAGTTTGCCACACTTTTCTAACCAGATATATATACATAATATAGACATCATCACAATTACTCGTTCACGCGAGGCAACGAACCATTGGCATTGCCTTGCGTGGCAAACAATCGTTTTTTCCAAACTTGCGTATTTTTTAAATTAAAATTTTCTCAGAATTGTCCGCTATTATTCTACATTTTCGTCGGGAGTTTGTACCTCCCCCAGCCGACACACGGGTCACAATTCAGGTACTCAACGAATAACCACAAATATTAACAGTTAACTTGTAAATAAAATAAACATAAAAAACTTGTTAATTGATAAACTAAAGTTCTTAAAAACTTAAGACAAGATTTTTGTGCATAGCGCAAAGGGTAACAATTATTATTTTTATAAACAATAATTATTAATCTAAAACACTCATTCAAATTGAAAAAACCTTAAAAAATATAATAAAAACAGTAATTATTGAATGGAACACTAGTATATATTGATTAACTTGGCGGGTTTGCGATAAGCCGACGTAGCTCAACGGTAGAGCATCTAACCGGACATTAGAAGGGTGCGGGTTCGAGTCCTGCCGGCGACATTTATCTTTGCTCGGAAGGTTTTTTCAATTTGGATGAGTGTTTTAGATTAATAATTATTGTTAATAAAAAACTTGAATCAGGTTTACAAACTTCTCTTGTGTAGTCCAAAATAGAAGGAAAAAATCGCCGATGCTACCAAGTATCAACCACATATCACAGTTTAAAAAAAATCATAAATGCATCATGAATAATATTTTAAAGTTCCCCATAAGGACGTCAACAACGGAAATTTTTAAACATTTCAACGTTCCAAGTATTCAAAAAATCTTTGCCAAAAATGTTCTAGTTCCATCATCTTAAAAAAGAAAACATAGCTGACTCCTCTTAATCATAATACCAGAGCAAAGCAACTAGATAAGCTAAATGTGCCTATGTGTAATACTACTTTTGGACAAAGAAGCTCTAAATTTTTTAGCGGTAAATTATACTGCAAACTCCCACTTAGTATCAAACAAATAATTCAATCAATAATTGCATTAAGTCCAGCAAAACTTGGCTTAAGGAATTAACAAAAGAAGAACTGACTAGCATTCTTAAAACAACGTCACATAAATCATTGGAAATACCTACCTATACCTTGGGTTGAAAAATAGAAAAAAAAAAAATTTAATATGTATCTATTTTTTATACTCATACCTTACCTTAAAATGTCAAAATTATATAGAAATTAATATAAAAATGTATTGCTTGCTCAAATAGGTACCTACGCTGTTATACCTTGGCATTTAATTGTAGATATTTATTATTTTGAAATTAAAAAATGTCAATAATATAGCAACACCGAGGTACTCACTTCTTCTTTAAAATTTGTTCTTCACATTCAAATGTTATCAAATATTCGCATTTGGCAGTTTGCTTTAAAGAGACAACCCAAAATATAATAATAAATTTATTTCAGGTATTTGTTTATAAATTTTTTTTTTTTTTCTATAAATTTAATTTTTTTATTTATATGACATCTAATACATGGTTATTTCGATATATACATTTTAGAAAAGATCGCCTTTCGGTGTAATTATCTTCGTTGCAAAGCGATAAATAATGAAAAAAGTTTAAACTTAAAATAATCACAGAATATGACGTACAATCATATTCTTTCGTAATGTACCACTAATTTGTGAACACCGTTTGGTTAGAAAGCACAAAGCATCATGCTTTTATTAATTTTGCTATGAGCTGTCCTAGTGATACCATTTAAAACATTTTAAACGGTCACAGCGTCATCATTTTTTGTCTAATATTAAATGTCAAACTGTATGTATCCACTTCACGTCGCTGCACGACAAGTTCTTTTACGTAAAAAGCATAGACATATGAAAGATTTCTTTAGGCCACCGCTGTATTTGAGTTTGTGTGTTGGCTCCGTTATAACGAAGAGATAAAAATAAATTTAAGAAAAAAACAATTAGATTTTTAAAAGCTCATAGCTAATTAATAATAACAGATTTCAATGCCTTCGAAGTAATATAAAATGATTCAGTTATGACACTACATTCTGATACAGGGACGTATACTTGTTCAAGCAAATGAAGTTTACCAACCATTAGGGTTTGTTAACATAGGATTTGGTTCTGAATTCTGTCAGATTATTATCATTTCCCAGTTTTCTTTACTTAGATTAACATTCAGCGGAATTAGGTCCTCGGTCATTAGTGAAACTGAAGCAAGTGTACACGGCCGTTCTTGCACAGCCCGACAGGCGGTGGGAAGGCAGAGGTGCCTAGTTTACTCGTTTGTTTTATTTGTAAGCGAGATAATATTACCTGTGTGAAAAAACGGCCATTATTTTGTCATTATTCACCTTGGCCACGGCCCTGGCATAGGCCGGCGCCGGCGCATGTTAAAGGCGGTGCAGAATTAAGTATTTCCACTATGAATCTTACGAACCTAACAGTATTCTATATATATTAATAATAATAATATTTATTTATTTTAAACACACATCATTTAACATCAATATTTAAGAAAGCTTTGACTCCCCAACTGGGAACAAATTCCGTTTTAGGACAGTCAAATTGACAAGTTTAGTTCATATTAAGTGCCATTATACAAAAATAGAAGGAGAAAAAGCTAGTCTTAAGATAGTGTTGTAATATAAAATACCTAGAAAAAGTATAATAATTAAGATTAAAGAGATTATATATCTGGACTGAGCACTACAAATACTCGCTTGTACCTAGATTACATGAAGTTAATAATAGATACGCAGATGTAGCGGATCTATTTAACTTCACGGAAGGTAAGTACAGGAAGGATATACTATCATATCTTTTCAATCAATATAATTATAACTTATGTTTACCATATGTTTTGTATGTACGCATATCTTTTACTTTTATATCCTTCATGAACTTTTATTCTTTATATACTCTCCGATGTCACTGTACGACCTGATGCCACATTTGATAGTTACATTTGAAAATTATTTGTGCTATCATCTTATGGTTGTAATTATTGTCTATGGTGTTATACAAATAAATGTCTGACTAAATACAACAACCATGCAAAATACCCAGTTATTAGATTATGGTGGATATAAGTCTTTACGATGCTTGTTGGATGGTTCATGAACATTACAATGAACAGCACAACGCTCAGCCTGGCAACGAATACGAAACTAATACATCCGTTTCACTAAATTTTTGAGCTACGATAGTAATTAAACCTTCAATCTGTGAACCCAAATGCGTAGACCGAAGCTGCGGAGCCTGCCTACTTTTTACCTAAGAGTAGAAGAATGAAGTGCATAGCCGCTAAGTTCAGGAAGAATAGAAGTACATACATAGTTTGTTTGCCGGATAACTAACTAATAGCTAATCATTAAGTCGTTTCTCCGTAGGCAGAGGATGGACCGCCGTAAAACTCAATCTGTTCAACCACTACTATAATTGATTGCTCACATTCATGTATCGTGTCGTACATCCTTTTCTATTATCCCGTTTAGCAACAGTTCTGACTTCTGACGCGACGAATTTATTTGATCCACTCGATCGTCGCATATCGCCCTGGAGCGTCCCCGACATCATCTTCTACACACTTGCGCGTCAAATATCTTTGATACACTTCAATCTTCGTCTATCTGCTCTACAGTCCATGTCCCCAATC
Source organism: Halesus radiatus (assembly GCA_022606495.2). Classification (NCBI taxonomy): domain Eukaryota; kingdom Metazoa; phylum Arthropoda; class Insecta; order Trichoptera; family Limnephilidae; genus Halesus; species Halesus radiatus. Next base: position 47,276 of record JAHDVE020011026.1, read on the forward strand.
TGCCCAAGGTTGTAAATCTTGGATTTTATGGATGGATTGAATGTTATCGCGACAATCTTGACGCAGATGGGTCATTGTAATATTTAATGAAAACTCTCTTATATATGTTTGATGATTAATACATTAACGATTTAACGAGGCTAGAAAGAGCTGTTTACCGAGAATTTCGTGAGAAAAGAAGAATGAAGATTATGCAGATGACGGTATTTATAAATTTGAAATTTTTAATCATAGAAATGTTCAATGACTTGAATTTAGAAAATGGTCTATTTTTGGCTACGTTTGCTGCACTGAAGAACTGATATTTATTTATGTATTTTATTTTATTTCTTTGACTGCCCAACTGGGAACAAATCCCGTTTTAGGACAATGAAATTGACAATTTTAGTTCATATTCAGTGCCATTATACAATAATAGAAGGGAAAAAAGCTAGTTTTGACATAGTATGGTAATATAATATATCTAGAAAAAAATATAAATACATCTGAAGAATAGTATAGAAAAAATCAATTGTGTAAACTATTTAATTTGAGTATAGCATAATAAATAATATAGAATAATACTTAAGTTCAAAGATATTAGAAAAAAGTATAGGGTAATCGTTTACGTATACCAGATAATTTGAGAATAGTATAATAGTTCAATATTTACGAAGAGATGAGAAAAACAAATATTAAAGAGTAGTAAACAATTATGTACAAGTATATGTGTTTGATAGGTACTGGTTGGTGCTATGAGGAAAAAATGCGTTTAAAATTAAGTACTAAAAAAAGATAATATTATTGAGTAATATTGATAAGATTGCTTCACAGATTCACCGCTGTCACAGATTTCATTGTTAAACCTCGATAAAAGCAAAAAAATCTATTTCAATATTCATAGACCTTTCTAAAGCCTTTGATACAATATCACACAGTAAATTAATAAAAAACTTGAAAAAATCGGTATTACGGCAACGAACTTAATTTTTTTTAATAGCTACCTTAATGGACGTCAGCAAAAAGCGAAATTAAATAACGTTCTTAGCAACCAGTGCTCAACTGACTACGGTATTCCACAAGGAAGCATATTAGGACCGACTTTGTTCCTGTTGTATATTAATGACTTATGTATATTCAGGGGAAAATTGTAAGCTTTGCTGATGACACTGTCTTACTTTTTGAAGCCGACACTTGACTAGATGTTTTCAACAAAGCTGAAACTGATATAAGAAAAGTTAAAAATGGTTGGATATAAATACGCTCACACTGAACACCGAGAAAACTAAATATGTCACATCAAGCATAAATATTACAGGTCAACCACAGGAAGATTTCTCTATTAAAATACATACATGTATGAATACCAATGGATATTGTCAGTGCCCCTACATTGAGGACACTAATCAGATGGGGTACCTCGGCCTCACCATTGATCCACACCTCAAATGGAATCTTCATTCCGAAATCATCGCAAATAAAATAAGAAAAAACCTTGCACTTTTTCAGAACCATACGAAACATTCTCGACTTACAACACTTGAAAATGTTTTATTTTGCGGTCTGTCAATCTATTTTTGAGTACGGTATCATAGCATGGGGAGGTGGTACTTCATCTGCACTAGACCCTATCATAAAGGCACAGAAAACGATTATAAAAATAATTCTTAAGGTACCTCTAATTACAGACTCTAACTTAATCTTTAATATAATGAGAGTATTTGACGTTCGACAGATTTACGTTAAAACAATCCTCACTCATCTTTATTCAAACAAAAGTAAATACTACGAAAAAAGAGTAAACACTCGTATTACTAGAAATGCCAACAAAGATTTACTCCAAATTCCCGTAATTCATATTACTTTTGGGCAAAGGAATTTTAGGTAACTTGCGATAAGAATTTACGACATTCTGATTATCAAAAAATATTCAAACACAATGTAAAAAATTGGATTAAAAGTAATGATAGGGCATTTACCGGTGCACTCACCCAAATTCTAAATTATCGATTCAACGATTTACAAAGCGTATCTTAATATAAGTGTACATTCATAGGTATTTTAAAATTATAAAATAATTTGCAAAATTACTGCCTCAACACAGGCTAGCCTAGTGAGGCGGGTTATGTGAAACTTCAACTATAACTGTTATTATATTATTTTCTATTTTACTTTATAAACCAACGTACACTTACATCATTATATTATACACGTCTTTTAGTTATAGTTAAATTAAATTACAATAAAGATATTATTTTTATTATTATTAAAGATTGAGTTACGTATCACTCAGCTTTATGAGCCGACGACGAAACTCAGGGATGCAGCCCGAAGAGGGCGCAGCAAATAGTTAATAACATATTAAATATATTTTATTCAGTATGTACAAAAAGTAAGTAAATTGTTTATAAACAAGTGTTCATCCTTTTTCCTTTCCTTGGTTAAGGTTTTTAATCGAGTTAAGATCTTTTCCCAAAGAGCACAAATAATGTAACATAAAATCAGTCAAGTAAATCAATCTATAAAATATCTACCATAAGATGGCAGTTACATAAATTAAAATGATTGAAAGAAAGTATAACATAGAATGAAAAATATTAATAATTACAATGATGCAATTACAATTCTTGCTATAAATGTTACACAGTCTACGCGTCCAAAAGCAAGTAAATCTTCTATCGTTAAATTAGATCAATATTAGGAACTAAATTTGGGGGGAACAGTGAACAGCAGGAACCAGGTATAATATAATCACGGATAAGAACAACGGTAATTACTGATATATGTAGAATTTATAAGTCGTTATTTAAAAGTAAATAAAAAAAGTCATCTCATCAAAACACCTTGTTCTGTTGGTACCATTGCATTTGGAACATCTGACGTCACGTGTGCATTCTGTTTTTGAATTAATATGGACATTTTTATTTTTCGATTTTGTTTTGAATTTTTAATTTAAACTTAAGTTGGGTGAATTTAAGCTTTATGATTGTTCAATATAAAAAAAATTATAAAAAACTATTATTAATGACAGTAATTAGAGTGTACATGACCAAACCATTTATCTATACGGATATTATGATAACGTTAATGCTCAATACTATTATTTTCCTAGTTAAAGAGTTAAAGTTTCTAAAAAGGTACATCGTTTTCTTACTTATGTTTAGTTATAGTTTACCGTGAATGGAATATAAAATTATGTACGGTAAAGCTCATCCTTGTTTTGACATTTAATATTCTAGTCTCAAATCTGATCAAAACCGACCGGCCACAGATTTGCAGCGTTTCGGCGGGCTTTGAAAAATTGAAACATTGAAAATTATTTTAACTATGAAAACTAACAAAATATTGTGGTATTTAAGTAAAAAAAATGGACTGGAGTTCATAATTCGATAATAGAAATAAATAGAAAACAAGTTCGTATAAATTATATATCGTAACGATTTTCCAAAGGAATGTGTGGATTCGTTTAATATTTGCAACAAATTCACGCAATCGACAATTTCAGCTATCTAATCAAAGTTAAAATAAAATCACACACTCGACATTCACAATTTACGCCAAACTTGTCAATATGAACACTGTGATATCTCGCATACCTGGCGCATATATTATTTGTACGTAACATTATACTCTCTTATTCGTGTAGTCCCGTCTCAAGGTTGCAATAAATTAACGCTATTAACATTTAATGATTTATTATTATTCCTTTTTGTCATGAAGTCCGTGTGTAGGTACTCGGCTGTTGGCTGGGAAAATGAATGAACGTTCATTCATTCGTTGTAGATGCAGGATTGCGGGTTGAAATCATTAAAAACTGACAAACTAACATGAAAACAGTTTTATTGCGTCATATTTAAAGTATTCCGAGTTATGTAATGATATGTGGAATTTTACTTCATTATTTGCAAAGGTTATATTATCACAATATCAGTGTAGACTTTCATATCCCTTTTGCCATGGATTTAATTACCTGCAAGATTATCCACGTAGATATTAAATTCGATATCTCGATCGAACATACTCAATATCAGATAAGACTCGTTTACTTTTTATACGTTTCTTTGCTGGAACCATTTATTTCAGTGGGTCAAATAAATGTGATTTTCATTGGAATAACTTATTGAAGCTTATAAACCCGATTGGAATAGTTTTATCATTGAAAATAATTAATTATCTCAAATAAAATATGAAATAGAAAAGAAAAAGAAAATAAATTTATCGATATCATACTTCAATTAATTTCCATATATTTTTGGCTGATATCTTTCGATTTTGACTGCAAGTTCTACGAGAATTTATTTCCAATCTAGATTATTTATCCATAGTATTATTGTTTTTAATGAAGTATGTATCACTATTTTGATGGCCTGCACAGAAAACTTTGTGAAACTTTAAAATAATAGAAATATAAACCTTCAGGGGTAATGCGAATAACCTGACAATGCGAATAACCTGACAATGCGAATAACCTGACAATGCGAATAACCTGACAATACGAATAACCTGACAATATTTGAAAAACTAATGTTTGGTTATATGTTGGGAAAGTTTGGCAGTTGGAACCTGGCTATAGGTCTGGTCGATAAGCACGACTACAATTATTTACAGAACCAACGTTTGCATTCTTGCAGTATCTACCATTCTGGAACGTGGTGCAAATATAATAATAGTAAATGGATTACTTCTATAGGGCCGTTTTCGTGGGAAAATCACCTCAAGGGCGTAAAATATACCGAATTATCTCTCAGTCTATTAAAAAATCTGTAAGATCGGGTTGGGCGGTTACTCGGCTGAGTTACCAGTGACAACATGTTACTCGGCAGAGTTACCAGTGACAACATGTGATCGGGGCGGTTACTCGGCTCAGTTACCAGTGACAACATGTGAAAGATTTTAAAAATTTATTATTTCAAAATAAAATAACCAAAAAATTTCACCGACAAAAGAGACAAAAATAATATACTCCAAATGAGCTCCGGAATCACTGGTTAAAGATTATCTGACACGTTTTGATACACCCTCTATATGATTATATTAAAATACATATCGCACAATACATATTTCTCTACACACACTAGGTCCTTTCCCTTCCCCTCCCTCCCACTATCCAAACCTCAGTCTAACATTGTGACTTTTCTCTTTTAATTTAAAAATTTAAATACTTTGAGTGGTTACGATCCTTATCTACGAATCTGGAGGTCGCGGGTTCTAATCCCGGAGGGCGCAATTAAATTTTATTTGATTAATTTGTGTTATTTCATAATTCATTAATTTAAAAAAACATGTAGTATATTTGCGGCACGTTCCAGAGTGGTAGATACTTTCAATATCGCCCTGGTGAAAGACCACCATTCAGAATAGAAACGTTGTTGGAAATGGCTTTAACCGTCTTTGGTGACCAGATTTGAATAGCCAGATACTTCACCACCTTCATCTCTCCCATCTCCTTTCCCTCCCGACTACCTTCAGCCTCACAACATACCCCAATTGCCACCTTCATCTCTCCCATCTCTTTCCCCTTCCCACTACCTTGAGCCTCACAACAAACCTCACTTGGAGATGCCATAGTATTTTATCGCATTATAAACTAACTTAATTAAAAATTAAACGGAGTTCTACGAATTAAACACAAAAACAATTAATATTTTAATAATGTTTCAAAACAGTCAATTGTTGTGACATAAAACAAAACGGTATTCAGCTAAAGTATTGTCCGGTGAAGTGAACCAGAGGAAAGTGAAACTAAGAAGGTAGTTCTGGTGACTGCTTCCGCTTGGGCTTGGGCTTGATGCGTTACTAAAGTAGGCCGACTCTGTATTGGGCTAGTCTTGATATGAAAATCCATGAAACTTACTTTTACGTTAATAGCAGTGGCGTGCAGTCCATATAGGCGAAAAAGCTGTGCTTACTCTAAGAAAAACGTTACTAAAGTAGGCCGACTCTGTATTGGGCTAGTCTTGATATGCAAATCCATGAAACTTACTTTTAGATTAATAGCAATGGCGTGCAGGCTGAAAAGCTGTGCTTACTCTAAGAAAAACGAAACATAAAAATAAATTTTAAGAGGTATTCAAACATTCAATGTACAATTAATACCCGAACTTGAAAAACTATACAGCCTACCCTTGGTCATAGATCAATACACGCCACTGGTTAATAGTAATATTTTAATAATTATTGAAAACATGTAGCTATTGCAAATTAAAAAGCTTATTGAACATGACCTTGTAGCACGATGATAACAAAATAATAATTATATCACATACCTTCCCACAAATGGTCCAATCAAGTTTGACGCACCTTTAATTAACAATTGTCACTACACCTATCACACATTTGCACAAACATCTACCTACTACAGCGACAGTTTCATAAATTTGCGAAAATCAGAAAGAACAGAAGACTTTTGGTCAATTCCAGTGAGCTCTGAACAACCGGTGGTTAATACAATATCAAGTGTATAAAGTATCCTATCTTATATTGATAAAAAATGTAAAAATAATAACCTTTTGGTTGCAAATCCCTCAGCTGTTCAAATCCAAAAATATCACTGTATATGTAAAACTCGCGAGAATGCAACGCACAAATTAATTTACACGAAAATAATTACTTGTACACAGAGAAAAACCCACTACTTAGTTAGCGTAATAAAAAAACACGAGAAAAAGCGCGCGAAACCGGCGTTCCGAAGTAGCGCAACACTGACCGTTTGGCGCGCCATCGTCCCGCGCACTGGCGGATCTGACAGTCGCACTGTGTTGCCCGCGCACTCCACAACAGCTGACTGACTCAACTCACTCAACTGACTGACTGACGGCAAGACAAACAGACTGCGAACGACTCATTACGACTGTCTTTTCGCTAACTGAGGAGTATCTGTCTTCCCAGTACGTTCTGGTACAAGCGGATTTGGTAGACGCGAGCTGGTATTGTAGACTTCTATGAGAATTGTTGATGGTATGGGTATTCAGAACAGTTCATTCTTGTAATAATAATTAAGTTGTTTTACTACGCGTTTTCCCCGAGCTCAGGACATCATTTTTTTCTCAAACAATGTATTGAAAAAAATCGAACACAAACAGCCACTTGTCTTAAAATTTTACAAAGAAAATTTGGTTTGACCTGGAATTAGAATCTAGACAGGAAAAGCTGCAAATTTAATGACGCTTTAGTGATTTTAGGGAACCGATTTTCTATTTTGTGGCTAAGATTTGAAAAGCAAAGCTCTCAATGCCTTGCAGTACCATTCAATCATTGACGAAATTCTCACTGATGTTGAAGTATTAGCTTTTCGAAAGTAACAAATATGACGGTCTCATTGATTGTATAGTTCCTTGAGATCTGCTGTATTTACGCTATTTTGCTCTTTCTTACATTGTATATTGAACAAATATGACGGTCTCCTTGATTGTATAACTCCTTGATAGCTGCGGGTATCTTTAAAATTATCTAAGTCTACCCTCACTGTAACAAAACTGTGCTACTATACATACGAGTATATATTATCCATTCTATATCCTAATGCTTGATTTCAATACCTTAAAACTCCCGAAAAATATGTTGAGCTAAACATTATTTTAAGTTAATCTCTGGAACTATATGTAATACACCTATATTGAAACAGGTAAATGTATGTGTTCCTAACAAGTGTACTCGTGGGAGAACCCATGCACTCTTCCATGCTCCTAACGCGAGAATTATTTGTTTACCAAAACACGCCAATCAGCAGAGCGACTCAACTGCTTAACGATGCTGCATTGACTGTCGACATTTTCAATGTCACCTACAGGTAGTTTACCGACTATCTTCTGATCCATGACACAAAATAGTTATAAAACTGTCCCTATGGCTTTTTATACTTTTCCTATCAACCTTTCACTTCTAGCATGTTTGATACAGATTATCATCGTCATTATTGTTTAAATCATTAATATGCAAATGCTTACTTACTTACTATTTGTTATTCCTAATTAAGTCTATCCTCACTGTAACAAAACTGTAATACTGTTTTATTATTTTTATTTCTCAATTTGTTTACTACTTGCTGATATTTTGATATTTTTATTTAAATTGACATTATGCAATTGGAGTCTAGTATCTCTATAACAAAACTGTTATGCTGTTTTCATATATTTTATTTCAACGTGAACATTTATCACAACATGCATGCACCTATATTGTTGTGTTATTGCGCTACATTTGTATGATGATTGTTATTTATTTTTGTATTATATAATATTGTTGAACTCTCCCCCTGACAAGCTAATTGTAGTGGCTTGGCGGGTACAAGTTCCCATTGTATATAATTAATATTATGCGATAAAAAATAGAAGAAATTATTTACTTGTATTTTTAAAAGGTTTAAAGTTTTGTTTTCTACACCGCAACTGAAATTACAGAAATGTGACGGAAACACTGTTCATAGACCTCAAAGGCTTTTCCAGGAAGCAAAATAATATTCTTTATAAAAAATACAGGAATTCAGGAAAATTAATTAGGGGAACTGCCCCACCGACCACTTAAATCTCCATACCAAAAAAAAAAAAGCATTTTCAGCTTAAACATCAATAAAGTGGTATTTTTCAATCTTACCACTCTAGCTCACTCAAAATCACGAGCCTCCACTGTCTAATAGTATTTCCATTCTAAATCACACGTCAAAATTTTGCAGCAAACAATCTTTGACTATCTAGTCTCCTTTAATCGAAGCAATCTTCCCAACAAGCCCTCCATTGATATGCTTGGTGTAATTCTAGGTATGGGGGCTCCATTGAAGCCAAAGTAAAGTTACCCTCTCAGAAGCTGGGCGTATTGTACAGGGCCCGCAGATGCTTTAATAGTACACAACTGCTGACCCTGTGCAAATCGCAAGTGCGCCCCACTGTATAATTTGGCAGCCGCCTCTGGTCGGGAGCCCCAAAATATCTGAAAAAAACTCTTGCTTGTGCAGAAACGGGCGGTCCATTTGATGGATTCACTTATCTTAACATACGGACTGCAATCTTTGTAGCACAGACGTCAGGTGGGAATGCTGTCCTTGTTCTACCGGTATTTTAATGGAAGATACTCTAAGGAACTTTTTTTTTTTTTTAAATGAATACCGCACAAGAGTCTCAACTGCTCCCAACCGTCTGGATCCTGTGAGACTATGGCATCCCCAATTGGGAAATGTTGTGAGGCTGAAGGTATTGGGAAGGGGAAGTGGGAGAGGAAGGTGGGGAAATACCTGGCTATTCAGATCTGGTCACCAAACACGGCTAAAAGCTATTTCAAGCAACGTTTCAATTCTGAATGGTGGTCTTTCACCAGGGCGATACTGAGAGCATCTTCCACTCTGGAGTCATTGATCTCTTCAGCACCGGTGTATAGTCGGGAAACACACCAAACGCGCGCCCAACATTTACACACGGTTGACAATTGTCACACAAGAACGGGTCGCTTCTACGACTCGTTCTTGTGTTCAACAGCTCGGCTGTGGAGTGATCTGCCGGCCTCTGTGTATCCTCCATCCTACAACATGGGCCTCTTCAAGACCCAAATTCACTCCTTCCTATCTTCTGAAAGACCCTCCACACAGCATCCCCAAAGATGATATAGGCCTTGAGGGAAACTGTTTCCCTCAGGGCCACCTGTGTGGACTTACCATATTGCCTTATTCCGCCATTCTGTTAGACATCGCACCGCAAGCAGAAGTTCAAGGATCCTCAGTTCCAATAACAAACACCCAGCATTAGTAGATATACCGTTGTACTCGTATGTTCCGAGTTAAAACTAATGGTTTTTCCTCAAAGGTGATGATTCAACTTTCATTGTTCTGGTGTAAATATATTCGTGTTTCTGCCTTCCAATCAAACCTTGTATTTATCATTGTTACGTTGTTTCTTTGAAGTTCCTACGTTCGATTTTTATTTTGAAAATGCGGCAAAATGAATACGAAAAAGACTCGCCTGCAACTATCATTTTTAATCATTTCTTTTCCAGGAATTATTCATACCGAGAAATACCTACGTTGTATTATTTATTTTACGTATGAATACTGTACCACACCCAAACCAGCAGCTCTCATATAATATCATAGGATTACTGCCGAAAGTTGGTAACTAACAAAAACTTGTTTTTGGGTAAACGCACTTTTCTGTTTGAATTTAATTCTAAAATACGGGTTACAGACAATATGTCTGTATAATTTCTTCAAAAGATGGGTATTCACTTTGTGGCGTCATTATTAATAAATTTTTATCAATTGACATTATAATTTTTTCAGTATTCTGTATATTCCTGACGAGGAAAGCATCGCTTTTGAAACATGTTGATATGTATATATTATTAAATTTGTGATTACAAAGCAATTTTCAATTAATTTATTAATATGTTCATAAACTAAAATCACCGAAAAGTTGTTTCTGCATCATCGTGACGTATACCACCGATATGCCGTATGTCGCATCTTGCTTCGTATTACATGGCAGGCTGACAGTGACCTTTGGGTATAATTAACGGGACCTTTACATAGGGATATATTATATTAACGGGGAGAGGGACGTCGGAGAGTTATTATTTATTAATTCAAAATAATGATAGTATTATTACGCAACACGATAAACATAATGTTTGTAAATAGAAAAAAAAATTATTAAATATTTTATAAATTTACATATGCTTAGCATTTATCAAAATCTAATAAGAAATATTACTTTTTTCTGACCGTCCCATTGTATGTTTTACAAAATATTTTTTAGTGGAGATAGATTTTTAAAGTGGAGAAAAGTATGTTTAATAATTTATCGTTGCGTTTTGTAAATAAACGTAACCAAAGATTTGTAAAAATAAAACAATTTTTTTTTGTATTGCGGATTTATTTACAAAAACGCAACGATAAATGATTAAATATACTATTTTCCACTTTAAAAATAATATTTGTATTTTAAATATTTTGTAAAACATACAATAGGACGGTCAGAAAAAAGCAATATTTCTGATTAGATTTTGATAAATGCTAAGCCTATGTAAATTTATAAAATATTTAATAAACATCTTTCTATTTAAAAACATGTTTATCGTATTGCGTAATTATACTATCATTATTTTGAATTAATAAATAATAACTCTCCGACGTCCCTCTCCCCCTTAAAGACGTAGAATTGAGAAGCAACGAAGTGAAGATTTTATTTGCATTCATACATTCACTTAGTTATTATATATATATATATATATATATATATATATATATATAATCACCTCTTCCCGTACTATGTTGATCTAGTAAGATTTACATGACCTTTGTTGATCTACCTTTAACACCGTTTATCTTGGCTCCGGTGGGATACATCTGCACGAGTTGGCAACAGTGCCTTAATCATTACCAAGGTTGTCAGTTTGCAACTGACCCCAGTCGGTATGTTCGTCATCAAAATATAAGAAATTTGCTCCAGTTTAACGGTTATTTTTTATTCATTTACTCTCCTTTCGTTGCTCCGATTGATGTATTCGCAGTTTCTAGATACAAGTTGATCTAAAATGAATGTGTATTCAGTTTCTAGATACAAGTTGATCATATATGTTTTATTAATTTATTCTCCTTTCGTTGCTCCGTTTGATGTATTCTCAGTTTCTAGATACAAGTTGATCTAGAAATGAATATGTATGTAGGTACGACGAAGATTGTAAACATGGATTGAGGCGTGCGGGGAGAGAGGGGGGGGGGTGGAGTTCGTCACACGGAAATAGAACGCTAACCTACGAATTCTCTCAGTCCTACAGTCCAGCCGCTGGCGTTGTTGCTTTTTAAATATCACCTTTAGCGCGCTGACAAAATGCAATTAATTTGAGAACAATTTCTCTTATTCAAAATGATAAGATGGTATTATTTTGGATAATTTATTCTGTTAAAAAAATATGTGGTAATTGTTTTTAACAATCGTATAAGTTACAAAGGAATAAAAATATTCCGTTCAAAGATGAACAATTAACTTTATCAACGAAATAATAATATGAACCTTTCTAATCACAAGCATCTGTTTTATTGAGGTAGGTTAGAAATAATATAGTTTTATTCACACTGTGTTTTATTGGCGATATCAAAAATTATTTTTACGCGAAATCTTCTAATGAGCGAGTAATTGTGATATTTTCTCATATATTAAAAAAATATTTTATGTTTTCTTCAAATGATTGATAACTTTGTGGAGTTATTATTAATTATATAATTAAATATTTTATGGTTTAATCCAAGATGATATTAAAAAAATATAATTATGTAGTTATAAGAAAAATGTGTTTCCTACTAAAAACAATCCCATGACCTTTTTTGTACTATTATATTGTATCAAAAGCATTCGCTTGTAAATGGAGACAAATTTACACTTCTTGGTATATAAATACCAAATATAGATGAGAATTAGATAAAATCTTTTTAATTATCTTACGCTGTCAACTTTTAATTGTATTAATTTATATTAATTCTAATTATTAATTGTTTTAAATAATATAACACTTAATTTCTAATACCGTCCCCTTTATAGAATATAAAAAAATAGAATATTAACAATTTACAACCACCTTACTTTAGAGACAAACTGTATTACAATAAAAACTTCCACACATACCATACAAGAAAGAAAGAAGATATTAGACAAAAAAAAATCCCAAACACAAAATTGTTTACTGTTACAGTACCTATAAAGGCATCAATTTGTATATAGCTTAGTAAACACTGAATTAAAAAAAATAGGTACCTAAATTAAGAATATTGAGAGTAGGATATAAAAATTATGTATGCATTAAGTATTGGAAATAAGCAATACGTAAAAATACATAAGTTTATATTAGACCGCATGAAGTGGAACTATTTTAAGTTTAATAAATAAAATAAAATAAATGTATTGAGATTTCATTGTCTGTTAGATCAGCTAATTTGAGTTTCTTCAAATTAATCTTACAGTCTATTTTCAAGCACCGACTTGAGCATACGTTCAATTTATTTTTTATTCATTTATTCTCCTTGAGCATACGTTCAATTTATTTTTTATTCATTTACTCTCCTTTCGTTGCTCCGATTGATGTATTCGCAGTTTCTAGATACAAGTTGATCTAGAAATGAATGTGTATTCAGTTTCTAGATACAGGTTGATCCAGAAATGAATATGTATGTAGGTACAACGAAGATTTTGAACGTGGTTTGGGCCGGGCGGCGAGAAGGGGGGGGGGTCATCACATGGAAAGAGAACGCAAATCTACGAATTCTCTCAGTCCCACATTCAAGCCGCCAGCGTCTCTCTCCGTTGAGCAAATAACCGTTGTTCAGAAATTGAACTCTCCCTTACAAGGGAATTCCCTAAAATCCACGGTAGTCGACCGCTTGTAGCGGGCGAGATGGTGCGGAGCGATACAATAATTATGAGGTCTCTCTTCTTTCAAATAGTGTGTGTATGCGTTGGAAAGACAACAAACTATACACATTTTTATCAACTTGAGCAACGAAAGAACAGTTTGTAAGGTGGTAGAAAATTGTTAAAATTCAGATATTTTATAATATTCTATAAAGGGGACAGTATAAAAAAAATTAAAGTTAGGAATTAAATGTTGTATTCACTAAAACACTTAACAATTGGAATTTATATTAATTAGTGCAATTAATATTAATTATTAGAATTACAAATTGTCAGCATAAGAAACTTATGTTTATTTTTATAAATTTCATTTCTATTTGGTATTTATATTCCAATAAGGTACCTACTTATTAGTGTGAGTTCCTCTCCATTCACAAGTGAATGCTTTTGATAAAAAGAGTTAAAAAAAAGTTATAGGATTGTTGTAAGTAGGAAACATATTTTTTCTATACCTACGTAATTATTTTTTTTAGTATTATATTGGGTTAAACTATAAGCTTTTTTTAATGTAAGAGAAAATGGTACAATTAATCGCTCATTAGAAGGTTGTTTCTTTCGCGTAAAAAATATGTTTGATATCGCCGATAAAACATAGTTTGAATTTTATTTAAAACTAGAGTATTTCTAGCCTAACTCAATAAAAGAGATATTTGTGATAAGAAAGGTTCATATTATTATTCCGTTCCTTTGTTTCCGCAACAAAATTTTTCAAAATTTCCGTTCAAATTTGCATTATCTAAGTTTTATGTAAGTAGGTATTATTCACGCCGTCATTACGATGTGGTTTTTTTGTTTAATGTTTCATTTGAGATTTGTTAATATTTTTTCATTCAGATAATAAATTACATTAAGCCTTCAAAGGAGATCAAATTAATTTGTCTCCTCATTGATGAAGTTAATTGTTCATCTTGGACGTAATATTGATACTAAATGATACGACTAAATACTTGAGTCGGGCCATATCAATCTGAATAACAGAAGAGTATGTATAAGATGTATGAATATGAACGAAGCAAGGAATGTGTGCCAAGACAGAATTGTGTGGCGGTCTTTTCTCTCTGCCTAACCCTGCAGCAACGGCATGATGATTAGTTAGTTATATATGGTAAACTTAAAACAATTTTGTTAAAATTTATTACTTTAATTTTTTTATTATTATTTAAATTGGAGTATGTTGTGCGGCTGATGGCAGAAGAGATGAGAAGGAGATTGGTTAGAGGAAGATGGGGAAGTACCTGGTTATTCAGATCTGGTCACCAAAGACGGCGTAAGCCATTTCAAGCAATTTTTATACAAAATCATATATCGTACAGTCCTCAAACAATAAATTTATAATAAACGATTTTTCACAAAAATAACAATTAATCACTATAAATAGCTAAAATTAGCAATTTCCACCACCAGACAACTAGGTGAGCGGTTACGTCGGTCACCAAATTATTGATTAGTTACGGTGGTTACAGGTCAAATTCAACTTGTGCCGATTTTATTAATTTTTCTTTTTAAATATTTTTCCACGTTTTTTTTCTATTATAAATTTTAGTAAAACGGTTTATCGCCAACATTATTTAATAATCATTTTTTTTAAACTTATTTTTAAAAATATATTTTGCACGGTTTTATTTTTATTATAAAATAAAACCGTGTAAATTATAGCGTACCTAACTCACTTTTATTCATGTGAGCACCGCTCGAGCAAGTAAGACTTTTGTACCCCAAAATGGGGTATGTTGTGAGGCTGATGGGTAGAGGAAGGTGAGGAAGTACCTGGCTATTCATATCTGGTCAAACACGGCAAAAGCCATTTAAGCAATTTCATTTGATTAATTTGTGTTATTTTACAATTTAGTCAATTAACACAACATATATACTGCCTCCAGATTTTTTCTTACTTTAAGTCTACATATATGCAAGGCCAATATCATATTTGGGGATGTTGTGTGGAAGGTATTTTAAGGGAAAGGAAGGAAGTTCAGGGCAAGAAAAAGGTATGAGGGGTGGGTACGAATCTGGGGGTCAGTGCGTCCAGGAGTGACGTATTAATCCATCCATCCCACTGTCACTGGTACTAGGCAATGATGGGTCGAAAGAGTCTGGTTGGGGAGGCCAAACCTCACCCCATAAACTTGAGCACCCTTGCGAAATCACCAAATTTAGCGAATCACTTGGAGTGACTTATAGCAGAGGTGTTGGTTGTCCATTAAATGATTCCCGGGGTGGCGGTACCTACACCCGTCTCCTAAATTCTATTTCCTAAGTTGCAAACAGTTGGGACTCTTGTGCAGTATACGCATAGAAAAATCATACAGCATTTCATACATACTTGATTGTTAAGGGGAACGGCTGCGCGGCCTGTTTAGAACAAAATTTAATTTTGGATTTGAGGCCAAAATACTCACCTAAGACTAATGATATTTTTTTAATCAAAAAGTATAGTAAATATCTAGTATGTATATCTATATCGTATTAAAAGTAATTTATCCATGTTTCTATTACGTTATGAAATAGAGGCCCTTAAACGAATTGATTTTTTGCGTTTTTAGATGCACCTTTAATAATTATTTGGGGGCTAGCGGTGATTTCAAAAAAAGTTTTGGCCATTCTACTTAAAACACTATGAAATATAATATTAAAAAATATATATTTTCAAAATAAGCATTATGGTGGACTTTAAATTAAATTAAAAACGATCAAATTGAATCTCCCAGGTTGAAGGGAGTTGGGACTCTTGTGCGGTTGGCACTTTTGTGTGGAATTCTCATAGAAAAATCATATATCATTTCATGCAAACTCTACTATTAACACCTGGACAAATCTCACCTCCATGAACCCGGACACCCCTGCTAATCCACCAAACGAATCTAACCACTTGGTGAGACCTATGACAGAGGTGTTATCCATCAAATGGTTCCCTGGGCAGCGGTACCTACACCTACCTCCTAGATCGAATCTACCAGGTTGAAAGCAGTTGGGACTCTTGTGCAGTTGGGACTTTTGTGCAGTTGGGACTTTTGTGCGGAATTCTCATAGAAAAATCATATATCATTTCATAAACTCTACTGTTAAGACGGGCGTAAACTTAACCCCATGAACCCGGGCACCCTGCTAATTCACCAAACAAATCTAACCATTTGGTGAGATCTATGACGGAGGTGTGGTTATCTATTAAATGGTTCCCAGGCAGCGGTACCTACACCTGCCGCCTAGATCGAATCTACCAGGTTGAAAGTAGTTGGGACTCTTGTGCGGTTGGGACTCTTGTGCAATTGGGACTTTTGTGCGGAATTCTCATAGAAAAATCAAATATCATTTCATACAAACTCTACTGTTAAGACGTGCACAAACTTAACTCCCATGAACCCGGCACCCCTGCTAATTCACCAAACGAATCTAACCACTTGGTGAGACCTATGACAGAGGTGTTGGTTATCCATCAAATGGTTCCCTGGGCAGCGGTACCTATACCTACCTCCTAGATCGAATCTACCAGGTTGAAAGCAGTTGGGACTCTTGTGCGGTTGGGACTCTTGTGCAATTGGGACTTTTGTGCGGAATTCTCATAGAAAAATCAAATATCATTTCATACAAACTCTACTGTTAAGACGTGCACAAACTTAACCCCCTTGAACCCGGCACCCCAGCTAATTCACCAAACGAATCTAACCACTTGGTGAGACCTATGACAGAGGTGTTGGTTATCCAACAAATGGTTCCCTGGGCAGCGGTACCTACACCTACCTCCTAGATCGAATCTACCAGGTTGAAAGCAGTTGGGACTCTTGTGCGGTTGGGACTCTTGTGCAATTGGGACTTTTGTGCGGAATTCTCATAGAAAAATCAAATATCATTTCAAACAAACTCTACTGTTAAGACGTGCACAAACTTAACCCCCATGAACCCGGCACCCCTGCTAATTCACCAAACGAATCTAACCACTTGGTGAGACCTATGACAGAGGTGTTGGTTATCCATCAAATGGTTTCCTGGGCAGCGGTACCTACACCTACCTCCTAGATCGAATCTACCAGGTTGAAAGCAGTTGGGACTCTTGTGCAGTTGGGACTCTTGTGCAGTTGGGGCTTTTGTGCGAAATTCTCATTTGAAAATCATATATCATTTCATACAAACTCTACTGTTAAGACGTGCACAAACTTAACCCCCCATGGACCCGGACACCCCTGCTAAGTCACCAAACTTTACAAACGACTTGGGGTGACCTATGGTAGAAGTGTTGCTTATCCATTAAATCCTGGGGCGGCGGTAACTACACCCGCCTTTCAAATTAAAAGTTCTAGGTTGAAAGCAGTTGGGACTCTTGTGCGGTTGGGACTCTTGTGCGATTGGGACTCTTGTGCGGTATTCACATAGAAAAATCATACATCATTTCATACATACTCTATTGTTAAGACATGTACAAATCTTACCCGGATGAACCTGGGCACCCCTGCTAAGTCACCAAACATAGCGAACCACTTGATGTGATTTATGGCAGAGATGTTGGTTATCCATTAAGTGTTTCCTGGGTGGCGGTGCCTACACCTGCCTCCGAAATTGAATCTCCCAAGTTAAAAGCAGTTGGGACTCTTGTGCGGTATTTGCAAAAAAATCGTCGAGGTAGTGTTATCCAACGAATCGTTCTGGGGCGGCGGTACCCATACTCGCTAAGAACCAGATATACCAGTTGATAAGCAAAGCACTCTGATTTAAATCGTATCAACAAATGAGCACGGTGAAGGACCACGTGCACGCCTTCGATAAACAAAGCGTCCTGATTGGTTTATTCAAATCGGATCAACAAAGGGAAAAGTGTAAAATGTATATGTGATGGAAAAATGGGCGTGGTTTACAGCAAAATCTATGTGACGAAAGTTGATCTTTTGGATCAACGTTTATATGCCTGATTTGGTATTGGATCAACAAATTAGGGTGGATCAACAAATTCCTCCGGATCAACAAATTCCTGGCGTACCGTCGCGTCTGATCAACATAGTACGAGAGGGGATATCTATATATATATATATATATATCCAATATATATATATAATATATATATATATATATATAATATGTATATATATATATATATAATGTAACCCTTTTAATTCATCTAATTATTTTTAGGTGTGATCATTATTGTAATTATTTTAACTCAATTAATTAATTTATTTGTCTTTATTCCACCAACCTACAACTAAAACAACTTTTGGACAAAGAAATTTTTTTCTATAAAAGTATTTCACATCCTCCCTCCAGCAGTAAACACCATTAACCGACAAAATTAACCGACTTCAAAAGAAGTATAAGTTATGGATTATGGACATGAGAAGAAAGAATATAGATATGATGTTGCAACCGAACAGAGTTTGACGGTCACTGTATGTTTTCGCCAAGATTTTAGAATTTTTATTCATTTAATGCATTATGGCTTCCCTCTAGTAATATTTAACATAATTACGAAAACTAAGATAATTTTATTTACAAAATTGACCTAATTTATAATCCATACATAAAACCATGTATAACGTGACCTTAGAACGGGGTACCCCAGTAAGGTCACTTTTTTTGTAACTTATGAAATAAATTTATAAAAATGAAAAATAATTAATAATTTATAAAAAATCCCTGTAATTATTTTGATTCACTGATCTATTTTAGTTCTGTCAATTCTATCCAATATTTCAGCCATTCTAAATACTTTAACCCCTTCACTCCTCTCATTTCTTCGAAACCGATAAATTCTTATATTTATCAATTCTTTAGAAGTTTTCGACTCTTCGAATTCTTTAAATATGTAATAAGGAACTCCAGTGAAAAATATAATCGCTTTAAAATATATATATATATTCATATAGATCAGCAAACGCATATTGTGAATATATATATATATAACTTTTATTATATTTAAGTATAGGTAGAATTTATAAATCGTTATTTAAAAGTGGATATTAAATCATCTAATTAAAACACCTTGTTATGTTATTACCATTGAATTTAGAACATTTGACGTCATGTGCGCATTTTGTTTTTAGATTAGTATGAAAATGCAAAAATTGATAGACACATTACTAACATTTTAATAAAATGTTACCCGAATATCATCGTAAAAACTACAATTTACCGAGAAATGTGCACTCACTGACCGCTTGTGAATGTGAATGACTAAATAAAACGTCAGAGCGAGATGGCAGATTGCTTGTTCGTCGGACATGCGCAGAACGCGTTAGAGCTACGAGTCCCGAATCCCAAACGTTTCGCAGGCGATTTTAAGTAGCCTGCGAAAATCAGATTTAACCAGTCAGCCAACAACTCTCGCCCCGACAACACTTCTCTACCTCGACTGCTCCGCCCGCTACGACTTCTGCTCTACTCGCCGTGATCATCACCTCACTCTCTGATCACCACCTCACCTGGACCATCGGACTACTGCCTCTCACTGGTCCCAGACCAAGCATCTTCAAACGGACATGGCCCCGAGCTCTACCCATAATTATGCATAAATTGGGCTTTTATGCAAAATTACATTTGTACATGTTGCAAACTTACAAAAGTTGTTAATGAGATCTTGTTATCTGTGTATTTTCCCCCTTTACAAGGGATCGACACAGGTTGTGCTTTCTCCCCTCCCAGCCC
The DNA here is from genome assembly GCA_022606495.2 of Halesus radiatus. NCBI lineage: Eukaryota > Metazoa > Arthropoda > Insecta > Trichoptera > Limnephilidae > Halesus > Halesus radiatus. Next base: position 67,273 of record JAHDVE020011026.1, read on the forward strand.
TCTTCACAGATCGTGATCAGGTACCCTCTACAGTTCGCCTGTGTGCCATAACTTCTGGTACATTCAAGTACTTACAAGCTTTTGGTTGTCAACGATTCAATAAAAATCTCACACTATTGTAGTAAGTGACTTTACCATGTTTTGGCTGAAACGATGCATGAATTCCATTTGTTTAATGAACCACATTCACTATCTAAGTACCTACAATTACAATCCTTTTGTCTGTACAACTCTTAACATGTCATTGTAGCAACGAATGTAATAAGTGATATTCCAAGTTTATAGCTGTAATAAAACGTAGAGTTTGACTTGAATGTGCATTGAATATCTTACTTTTATAAGTGCTCTTACCTAAGAATAGTAAATAAAATCACATAAATAAGTCGTCGCAATGTGGATAAACAGCAGTTTGAAAATGGCCTTGGACGCCGAAACAGCTGTCACAATAATAAAAAACTGAAGATACTTGAAGAACTTAACAATAACATTAATAAATTAATATTTTGATAGAAAGCAGTCACTTTGTGGTTAGACATATTTAATGAAAATATCTTGTTTAGACTCACGTGAGATTTTATTTATTATGACATCTTCAGGGTACAAAAATTAAACTGTTTAATTTTTGTACCCTGAAGATGCTTATGTTAAGCGAAACCGGTCGGTCGTAATAAAATTAAATAAAATTCTCGTGGTTATAAACTAAGTTATTGTTTTATTTTCATTAATAAATAAAATTTACACAAAATTTAAAAAAAAAAAAATTAGAGAAATCTCAACATTGGATCAATTATTTATCGCTGCATAAAAATCTGTCTATTACTTACTGTCTTGTCTCAGATCTGAGGTGAAACAATATAACCTACTTACTTAATTCTAGATCCAATAATATTATTAGGTATGATGACTCGATGCCTTTATTCACAACCTCCCAGTGTAATCTCAATATTCGCAGAACCTTAGTTTGAAGCACAGTTGAGATAAACGAGGTCCCTGTTGATTCCTGTTGTTGAATGTCAATCAACAATAATCTGTAATTTAATTTGTTGGCGAGAGCGATGAACAAGCAATTACAATTAATTAATTGATTGATCTCTGAATAAAATATTACGCAGAATCAGTTGTAGCTGATTTGATTAAGGAGGGGAACGAAGTCTGCAATCTCTATCAAGCCATTTTCAATGGAATGGAATAATACCTATATTGTACAGATCCGTGGAAATGGTAAGGCAGATAGGCTCTAGACGCGGTATCTGAAAGGTTCAAAATATGTTAGACGAAAAATCATATACATATCAACATGTTTCGAAAGCGATGGTTTCTTCGTAAAGAATATATATAACTAACTAAGTAACCATCACGTCGTTTCGTTGACGGACCCCCAAACAACTCGATCTTGGAATACACATCTTAGCTCATAAAATACTAAAAAAGAATAATGTAAAGTATAGATAAATGATAAACATAGAACACAATAATGTAAGAATAGCCAAATTATAAACATAAACGAAAATGGATTGAAGTTGATAATTAAATAATCAAAAAATATTATAAAACATCGACCGGTCAGTGGCTGAGTTGGCGTCGAGTTTGGGTCTCACCCAGGTGTCGTGAGTTCAATTCCTCGGCTGGCTAAGTCCTGCATTTACGACACAAGCAACATCTTCCGCTTACTGTGATGGTAGTAGGAGATTTTCAAATATTGTCAGGTTATTTGTAACCAGGGAATATTTGTCATTCTTTAAAAAAAAAACAAAAAAACAACAAAAAAATTGAATAACAAATAGGAAAAAAAATGAACTTATTTTTATTATTAATTTTATGAAAATATATTCAAGAGATAGTTATTTTAAAAAACATATTTGATTATTAATTTAATTTAATTCACTATTAACGCTTTTCCTGACTTCTAAAATTTCAAATTTATCTAATTGTAAGCCGGTTGTATTTGTATGTAAAAATTTTAAACCATTATTTAAATCAAAAGATATAAATTGGTTTCTAAAATATGATTTGCAAATTCAGAATAATTGTTATTATTTAAACACCTTAGGTGTTCCTTAACTCTAATACTGAAAATTCTAGAAGTATTTCCTATGAAAAAATAATTGCAATCGTTGCAAATTAATTTATATACCCCCGATTTATTTAAAATATTATCTTTATCTCTGTTATTTAAAATATATTTTTGAAAATGTATTATTTGTATTAAAAGCTGATTAGATAGTATTTGGGATGTTTTTAATTATTAAATTTCCGGGGCAACCGCTTAACTTGAATGTGAGATATGATATCGATGAAGATGACATAAATTGAACTGGTCTCATTAGCTAAGTTAGTTAAGCGGTTGCCCCGGATAGGCAGAGGTCCTGGGTTCGAGTCCTAGATGCGATTGAAATCTTTTTATTTTCTGTTGTTTTTTCCGGTTTCAACTTTCATTTAGGTTATGTTAATATTATTTTCTTCAATGAATAAATATTACAATGAGGTTTTTAAATTTCAATAAAAATAATTAATAATTAAAAATTGAATATTAAATTGTAGGTATTATTATTTAAAAAGATTATTTTTCTCCACTGAAATATTTAAATATTCCACTATTGAAACGCTAGTGGTGTTTCATGAACCACTGACAAAAAATATCGCTCAAAAAGTAAATTACTCGTTACTTTATTTTTGCATTTAGTTGCAGAAAAGTGAGTCGAACAATTATTTCAAAGAATTAATAACATTTTAATTAATAAGAATGAAAAAAAAAATTAAGGAACAATTCACAATAATTATTTATAATTTTGAAACTGTCAATTCATGGAGGAATTCCATTTTTATGTGATTTTTTTTTTAATTAAAAAACTTTGTAACTTTCTATAAACAAGTGGAATAGAGTTACAGAGGTTTTTTTTAAATAAAAAAATAATCAAATCACTTAAAAACAACAATGAACCACAAAATAGTTGAGCGCCGAAAGCGGTGTCGCGCCAAATCATCGAAATACGCCACTGTACGGTCCGTGAAAAAAAAGATTGATTGAGACGATGCGATGGGAAGTAATGGAAAATCATACGTTTTCGGTTTGAAAATTTGATGACCCAGAAATATCATAGATGATTTAATTAAATACTGCAAGTAGAACACACCTTGGCCTTTTTTTAACCGTCCATTTTGTTTGTGTCTTTTTATAAACCTAGAAAAAATAAAGTGTCAGACCTGAAAAAAATGTTTAAAGCGCAAAATCTTCTACTTATGAACCCTTTTTACGATATTGTCGTATTTTTCATTGTGGCAAATTAAGTTTTTTAGAATATGACATTAAAACATCTCGATATTTATGCCTGAGCTTTAGAAAATAAAATAAAACACGCATTTTGGTGATGTTCTCTTTGCGTGAATCGAAACGCGCGGCCGATGTTAAGCGGGAATTTCAACCTTGTCGCCACCTGCATACGGAGCGTGTGATTTCGTTGGAATTTTAGCAAGTGGATCGCCTTAATTGAGCAAATATCTGGGTATAGGTAGGTAATTTATTTTAACTCGAGGTTTTTTTTAAGTTCCGACTATTTTCAGAAGAACCCCCAGTTTGTTTTCCTGATGAAGCAGCGGTTCTACAACCGAAGTACAAACATTTTATCTAAATATGCCAATCCACCATAGAAATTTTTTCAAGGAATCTGCATTAAGGAACCTCACTGAATTTTTTTTTATTTCAACGCCGATTCTGAAAATATAACTTTTATTATATATAATTATACATGGAATTTATAAATCGTTATTCAAAAGTAAATAACAAATCATCTTATCAAAACACCTTGTTATGTTGATACCATCGGTTTTGGAACATCTGTCGTCACATGCGCATTCTGTTTTTGGAATAGTGTGGAAATTTTTATTTTTCACTTTTGTTTTGTATTTCAAATATGTATTTATTTAGTTTTGGTGAAATTTAATCTTAATTTGGGTAACGTTAAGCTATACAAATGTTGTTCAATATAAACAAAACTATTATTAGTGAAATAAATTTGTGTTCATCAGCAAACCAATTACCAATACGGATATTATGAAAATATTCAATAAAAAATGTTCAAAGAAAATGTTCAATAATATTATTATTCTATGAGTTAAAGTTTCTAAAATGTACATAATTTTTTTACTTACTTTAATATGATTTTTAATTGATGGTTTACTATGAACAGAATATAAAATTACGTACGGTAAAGCTCATCCTTGCTTTGAAATTTGACATTCTAACCTCAAAACTGATCAAAACCGACTGGCCATAGATTTAGAGCGTTTTGGGGGGCTTTGAAAAATTGAAACTTTGAAAATTATTTTAACTATCAAGAAAACGAAATACACTGGTATTTAATTATGAACCTCATTAATGATCTTTTTTAATTCGACTGGATTTCCTTATTGTGTTGTGGTGTATTTTACCAGCATAATATGTATTAACTCCCAGCTAGTTATTATGGACAGCTAATTATAATAGTAGATCTGTATAGACTGACCATGAGAAGTCGGGTTCAGTCCCCCTCAGATATATAAATAATTTTATCGGTTTTTTTCCGATGTTAAAAAGCTGACAATGTTGCATTTCGGTCGGTGTCGTGATTGTCATTTTTTACGACAGAAAATGACTCGGGTAATTATTAATGTCTGGTGTCAATGTTCACTGTTCAATGGTTGGACGGGTACTCGTTTCATTTTATTTCGTGTTTTATAGGACATGTAATTAGTTTCATTTTAATGATAAGTCAGAAAATAAGCGATTGATAAGATGCTTACAACAACGTATCTACAATTCTTTATTTAATAAATCCTAATTACAGAATCGAATCCATACAAAGACAATTAACCCGTGTGATTGCATATCGTGAAGGTTTATTTGATCAATTTGGAACGTATAATAACCGAATTTCGCAATATAAACTACAATTTCTGTCAGTCAGACGTAAACTTGATGTATTCCTTTTGTACAAAATTATACACGCATCAATTGATACGCCAAAAATTTTATCAAAAAAATCAACATTAATACCCGAACTAAAAAATCAACAAGGAATTTTCAAATCTAATCATCATGTTCCTCTACAATCCTAATCAATTATTTCGACAAAATCTCCAATAAACTACACCCTTAAAATCCCATTAAAATATACCACCCACGGACAAAGACATTTTAAATACTATGTAATTAAACTATACTTTGACACGCCTACATCTTTAAAACAAAAACAAAAAAAGAGAATACACCAACACATTTAATAAAACGTAATATCTCGATCTGGATGAAAACAAAATTAACAGATTTTTTCCATAACTTAATTACACCAAATCAAAAATAACATAACAACATAATTAAATATATGTACTACATTTGCATTTTTGTCTTTTTTATTATATCTTATTTTAATATTTTTTTTTTCTTTAACTCAATTTTATAACCATTTCACAAGATTACTATAATATTATAAATACATGAACACCTCAGTACTGGTCCTCCTAGTGAGGCGCTCACGATACACGATTACATATTAATAATTTACGGTACATAAACTTCATTCTATATAATGCTATTAAAAATTGTCTGTAAATAAATATAAATGAATAAATAAATAAAATATACGCACATAAGTCTACTGGATTCCCAATCCTCGCTCCCGGAAATATCTAATTCCTCCTGGAACTCAGAGTGTGAATGGTCCAGTCCCTTTGACTGCAGTATATGACTGATCACATCAGCATCCATTTATTTAAATGGTCCAGTCCCTTAGATTGCAGTATATGACTGATCACATCAGCATCCATTTCTTTAAATGGTCCAGTCCCTTAGACTGCAGTATATGATTGATCACATCAGCATCCATTTCTTTAAATGGTCCAGTCCCTTAGACTGCAGTATATGATTGATCACATCAGCATCCATTTCTTTAAATGGTCCAGCCCCTAGACTGCAGTATATGACTGAACACATCAGCATCCATTTCTTTAAATGGTCCAGTCCCTTAGACTGCAGTATATGATTGATCACATCAGCATCCAGTTCTTTAAATGCTTTCCAAAAAATGAGGAAACCAATAACCCATTAAAACATCAGTAATATTTTTATTCAAAGAATTCCCATAATATTGTCTTTATTCCGATATTTCCGTGCTTCTTCGGAAAGCATGACAATTGGTAGAACTGCTGTTATCGCAAAAGGACTGTGAATGATTTTGTAAGAATCTTTCTCAAAAATATTTCTAAAAAAAAATAAAAATATAAATGACAACAATAAATCGTACATTACATAATATTTCCTAAGTAGCACGCCGAAGGGTAAGTACAGGTATAGTATTCCGTGGGACGATGGAGATTTTCGTGGCTTTTTCACTTCACCATATGTCAGTTAACAAATGAAGCTGTTCCGGTTGGTAGAGGACAGAGGGAAATTTGCAGAATGGTACCAATTTCTAAAATGGACACTCCGAAGGAAACAAAAACACGGCAAAATCCGAAAAAAGATCCCCTGTGTCCATTTTCTTTTGTGATGAATCAGTGTCGAATGGCGAATATACTACACAGTTTTATTTACGCATAATGTTTACATCAAATTAAAAATAATTGTACCACAACATTCGTTAAAAAAGAATACACAGTGAAATACTATGTATAATATATTTACGAGAAATCCCTAAATAAATATAATTAGGTACCTACCTACCTGTTTTTTTGGATCGGGTTTAAGATTGTCAAATCAGAGAAGCTATGAAACAATATTCTGAAATACAATACATTCAGTTTGAATAAAACTGGATGCGCTACACCATCTACTGATTGTTGCCTAAACCAAAATAATAATGTAGGATAGTAATACGTTACTCTGACATTTTCCATACATTGAGATGGCAACACATGAACTACTACCGCCATCTATCGCCGTAAGCCATACGAGTTGGTTTTCTTTCATGCATTATTATAAAAATCTGCAATCACAGATGGCGTTAATTTCGATATTTTAGAAAAAATCACTTGTAGGAATTCCACACTGGTGGATGGCCCAATACTAAAAAAACATGGCATAGAAAAGTGCGGAAACCACTTAAGCAAGTGATGCTTTTAAAGATTGAGATGAATTGTTTGTTGACGGGTGTACATACAGAGTACGAAATGGAATAAATTGTTATTATAGGTTTAAAGCTCAATTCCTTCAAGAACCTAAGATAATAAATAAATGTAATATTTTATTGTAATACTAAAACCCGCCCCACCCGACTGGGTGCCCCAGTATTAAATCACTGCGTCGAAAGCCCTGGCCGTATGACCGTCCTTTCCTAATCAAGCCCATTGTTCGATCCCTTCCCTCCTCATATTTCCTTAAACATGTTGGACAAGTCAGATGTGCGTGGGGCAGCCTTTACACATACATACTGTATGGGTTGGTGTAAGAATACATTACAGTATGTTTTTTTTACAATAACTCCACACAAGGCCTATTTCATCTTTGGGGATGGTGTGTGGGGGGTCTTTTAGAGGATAGGAAGGAGAGAATCTGAGTCTTGAAGAGACCCATGTTGTAGGAGGAAGGAAACACAAAGGCTGGCAAATCATTCCATAGCCGAGCTGTTGAACACAAGAACGAGTCGTAGAAGCGACCCATTCTCATGTGACAAATGTCAACCATGTGTAAATGTTGGGCGCGTATTTGGTGTGTTTCCTAACTGTGCACCGGTGCCGAAGGGATCAATGATGCTAGTTCCTCAGCGCATCTTCAATTTAAATACTGGTAGAACAAGGACAGCATTCCCACCTGACATCTGTGCTCCAAAGATTGCAGTCCGTTTGTTAAGATAGGCGAATCTATCAAACAAACCGCCTGTTTCAATCAAGAGTTTTTTTCAGATATTTTGGGGCTCCTGACCAGAGGTGGCTGCCAAATTCTACAGTGGGGTGCACTTGCGATTTCTCCAGGGTCAGCTGTTGTGTACTATTAAAGTATCTGCGAGCTCTGTACAATATGCCCAGCTTCCGAGAGGCCAACTTTACTCTGGAAGATTGCTTCCATCAAAGGAGACTCGATTATCATTTCGATTCCTTTTAGATGTAATCAGACATGGTTGGGTCTTTGAAACGTTAAATTCGACGAGGTTATTCTTATCTTAAGAGGAAACCCTCTCGAGGTAACCGTCCATTCTCCACTTCAAAGGCCTCTGAACCGTTGGAGTTTGTGTGCCCTTTGGAGGCTTGTCAAACAAAAAGCTATCACAGACTGTACTGTCATCCGAGTAACAATGAATTAGTACACATGTCAAGAGGTCATTAATGTGCAACAAAAATAAAGTCGGTGATAGAACCGATCCCTGTTGGACACCAGCATTTATTGAATGCGAGAAAGAGATTAAATCATCAGCAAAAGTCTGAATCAATCTCTCCCCCAAAAAGTCAGTAATCCACGTACACAAGGATATGGTAAGTCAGTTCATTGACAAGTACATTGACTGTTTAAATCTCATTGTGATGTTCCAGAAACCACTCCAAGCATGCGTCACATACGAGAGAAGATCACCGCATGAGCGGTTCCACCGGAATCCGTATTGACAGTCGTTAATAATTTTATTCTTCTCGAGGTATGTGAGCAGTTTGTCGCTGATCACATGTTCAATGACCTTAGACAGAACTGATGTGATCGCTATAGGGCGGTAGTTGGCCGGGTTGGAGCGGTCACCTTTCTTAGGTAAAGTATGAATGATCGCTTTTTTCCAACCAGAGATCACAGAGCCACATTTTAGGGACATTTTAATGAGCTTTGTCAAAATTGGAGCTATGTCTACAGCACACCTCTGCAATACCAGGGCAGGTGTTCCGTCAGGCGCAGTAGCTTTATTAACATCGAGCCCCCGTAAGACGTGGATTACATCCCGATACCAGATCCTCAGCTTTTTCATATAAAAACTGCAGTGAGGAACCGACGGTGGGATGGTGCCTTGATCATCGAGGGCGAATTTCCCGCAAACATTTTTACTCTTAAAGGTTGGCCTTTTGGGTGGCGGTGTTCACTAGTCAACCGTCGGGTCTGGTAAAAGGTGGCAGACTGGATTTTGCAGAAGTTGCGACTCATGGAGCCTGCTAGCGACCAGAATGCTCTGCTGCCAAGCGGGCAGGCAACTAGCTTTTGCCGATCTGTGGGTCATACTTAGGAGGGGGATCTGGAGGCTTTCTGGGGAGTCCTGAATGGACCTTTTCAGGAATATCCTCCATTCTTTACAGATAAAAAATAACAAAAAAATAGAACTAGTGACAGCTAGGCAGAAAAGTGTATAAATATCTGATAATCAGCTGCGAAAATTGACTCCTGGATGACCAGAGGGGAGAAGAATCCTCAAGGAACAATACACAACACTTTTCTTTAAGCAGATAACAGAATATAATTGACAATAAAAAACACATAAATTTGAGACCACTTTTATTTTATCAAAAACTCTACTTTCCTTCATCAGGAGAATATTAAGTTTTAATATTCTCCTGATGAAGGAAGGGTGCTTCCGAAACCGGTAGAGTTTTGATAAAATAAAAGTGGTCTACAACAAATTTATGTGTTTTTTATTGTAAATTATGGCGAGCCACAAAGTTAATGCTTTTTACAAATATAGAATATAATTGGTTTATGATAAGTATAATGAGGAACAAAACAGAACAACTGTTGAGTAATTATAGTTAATGCTTTTAATTTTTTTTGTTTTCTATGAATACCCCACAACAGTCCCAACTGCTCCGAACCGTCTGGAGCCAGTGAGACTATGGCATTCCCAATTGGGGAATGTTATGAGGCTGAATGTATTGGGGAACGGAAGAATAAGGGGAAGAGGAAGGTGGGGAAATACCTGGCTATTCAGATCTGGTCACCAAACACGGCTAAAAGCCATTTCAAGCAACGTTTCAATTCTGAATAGTGGTCTTTTACCAGGGCGATACTGAGAGTATCTTCCACTCTGGAACGTGCGCAAATATACTACATATTATTTTTTAAATGAATTAATTGTGGAACAGCACAACTTAATTAAATAAAATTTACTTGCGTACACCGCGATTTGAACCCGCGACCTTCGGATTCGTAGTCGAGAGCCTTACCCCTCGATCATGGAGGCCGTCATAATATTTGTAGTTAATGTTTGTAGTTGTGTGCACTTTCTACTAGGATTGTTGTTAAGAGCTGTTCCAAAGAGAGAATGATCGAGCCTAGTGCACCTTAAACATCCTGAATGCCTCAAAAACCAGTACACGGTAGTACACAATAACACCATCAAAACTTTTCATATCTATCAGGGCCGGCCCTGAGCAGAACGGCGCTTGGCGCATCCAAAATTTCGTCACCCCTAATCACCTCAATGGCGCTTTGTTTATTTATTTATTTGTAAGAAACAAACTGGTTTTAATACAAATTTATACACAAAGGAAGTTTAAGTTAGCACAGGGGTTAAGTACAGATGTTTTATTAGAAAAAACCAAAATAAGAAGAAAGGGGGGAAATGAAGAGGAAGAGGATGATAGGATCGGGACAGGAGATGCTCTCGATATATTTTATACTCGTGCATCAATTTGCGGTTGTACGTATTACTTCGGTTCGATATTTTGAAAGGGTATTGTGAATAATGTTGGTATTATGAAATTGTGCATTATATTGTGAACAAATTCGGGGAATTGAACAATTTATCCTAAGATTGGTCCTGCATTCGGGCAAATAAAAAAAATCGGTTTGTCGGCTTGGTCTTGAAGGAATGTGAATGTTTATAAAGTTAATGAGCTCTGGCGAGTCCAGGCCATTATTTATAATTTTAAATAACAAGATTTGATCAAATATTAAGCGTCGCATTTGAAGCGTGATGAAGTTATGGAATTTTAAGGATTCGGTATTATTTACAAACTGAGAATTTACGTTGAATGCTTTCAATTCTTTCAATATGGGCTTGGTATAGAGGTGTCCATATCGGTGTGCAATATTCTAAGTGAGGGCGGATATACGAATACACTGTGTAAAGGGAGTATAGAGTCTTTATGTTACGAAAAGGTTTTGATAGATGAATTATAAATCCCAGCATTTTATTGGCTTTATTTATAACCTCATTAGTTTGTTTGATAAAATTTAGTTTCACATTCAGTATTACTCCAAGGTCTCCAATAGACTATTTCTGTGATATGTGTATCGTTTATTGTAATCAAAATAAATTTTCTTTTTGTTACATGTGAATGATAATTTGTTACATTTTGAAATATTAATAATTAATTTGTTCAATTTGCAGTACACAAAAAGACGGTTAAGGTCATCTTGTCATGTTAGGTGTTAGATATTATCATTGCCTTGGCACCTGGGAAAAATGGCACCTGGAGAGGACTGCTCCAATTGCGCCTGCATAGGACCGGCCCTGAAGTCTAACAGGTATATAAAAGGATTGATAATTTTACCTACCACCTCTAACATGTACAGTTCACAAAAAAACAGAAGAACTAAAAATTCACCTACTACCTGGAAACAAGCCTGTTATGATAGAAAATACTGCTTATCTAAACTATCGTCAATACCGCAAATCAAAACTGTAACATAGAAAATTTGTCTATCAAAAATATCCCAATTGGTGAGTTCTGGCAACATGAAATTTACACTACTTTTTCCATCTGGAATTACTCAATTAGCACAACTTATTTCAGCTCACAAAATTATTTTCCTAATGAGGTATTTGCAATAATCACTTCAATAACAAAAATAAAAACAAGACACCATATAGTTTTCCACACATAAATAAAAACAAGACACCATATAGTTTTCTGCACATAAATAAAAACAAGATAATTTTTATTTTTTACTGGAAATAACTACATAAATATTTATATTATGTATTGTTATGATTTCCACATACCTATTTTCAAACGTCAAAACCCCACTGGTAAACATTCACAGTCAACGCATACATGCGACAACTCTTCCCAACTGATGCAAAACGAAACCAATACTATTGCATCACACGTAACCACATCCAACAGATCCACCAAAATGACATGAAAGCAACACTGTACACTGAAAGGAATCGCCAAATACGAAGAGGATCCTGAAATAACAATTTTAATATTGAAGAATAAGCCATCGCCCGCTGACTAGAGACAGAACTGATCGGTTTTAAGAGCCACCCGAGCTCCTGCGAAACTACCTGGCCACTTAAACTCCCGCTAACCCACCATCCCTAGATGGAGCCTGGAATCAGGACCCCGCCCACCTCCACTCTCTGCAGGAGCCAAGGAGCTGTCGGCTTCCCGCCTCGTCAGACGACGGCCCATCTCCGATTCGCAAGAGATCATTCCCTTTGCACTACTATCTTCAACTCAAGTAAGCACTCGGATTAAGGAGCCACAAATTCAAGTTAGATATGTATGTCTATTCAATAAGTAGCTATATATATACATTGTACTCTCGGTCCTCCCATTATAGTTCATTGGCAACTCTATAACAACCAACATAATGTACTGGGAATGTCTTACCATACATGTCCATTAAAAAAATATAGCTTCTATGACATAAAATATCTTTTATTGTATCAAACATCACTAGGTACCCCCAAGATGTCCCCTGCTCTCCATTCACCAATAGGCCTGAACCTAATATATTCGTAACAGGTATACGCATTATAATACCGCCATACATCGGATATATCGATACTGGCTCCATAGATATTAGCGTTCTAAATATCGATATACGATATACCAATACTGAATATCAGAAATCACATATTCAATAAATATCGCTTACATATTCGTAACGGCCGGATCGGTTGCGTTATTGACCGATCTCGATATATTCGATACAAGTATCATCTCCAGTATTCATCGTTATACGATATTGACAGATACAAGGTACCTATCCATATCGGTATCGGGCAAGTTCCAAGTTGAAACGCGTTCTGCCCGCCGCCATACTCGAGTGCAGGCGTAGGTACATTATATTATATTGACATTATTTTTGACAGATACATTAGAAATTGACGATTTAAAAGTAATTATGAGATTTGATAAAATAAACAATCCTGTTTTTGGTGATTAATCTATTATTATAATGAATGATTTATACAGCACCGTTTTTATATAAAATCACCTCTAGAGCACTACTTTTGATTCCGAAAAAAGCACGTTTTCAGTTCCTGACATTATACTACATTTAATTGGAGTGTTAATGTTTAACGTGAAAGTGAATGGTAGGAGAAGTCGGTGACTCCCGAGGATGGCATGGCACGATCAAGTGAACCAATTAATTGAGTCGGATCATGTTAAGAGTCAGAATAACAGGAGAAAATTTATGAATGAGAATGTTAGAAGTAGGTGACACCCATGGATGACATGGCACGATCAAGTGAACCAATTAATTGAATCGGATCATGTCAGGCGTCAGAATAAGAGAAGAACATGTATGAATGAGAATGGTAGATGAAGTCGGTGACGCCCAAGGATGACATAGCACGATCAAGCAGACAATACATGAATGAGAATTAAGCAAGAAGTATGTGCCAAGACCGAGTTGTTTGGAGGTCTATCCTCTTTGCATAATCCAACAGTGAAACGGTTCAATGGTTACTTTGATTAAAAACTTTATTTTCGTTGCAAAAATTATAAAGCCACTAAAAATGACCTATAACAAGTATTGTGCGTGAACACAATATTTGAATTCTTTATTTTATAATGTCATCGAGGAAAGAAGAATTCAAAAAATGTTGAAGCAACCATACCGGAAAGCTCGGCCTTTGTCGATCTGTATCCGCGTGGGGGAAAACCCGATTTCTGGACGTAGTTCTTGACAATTTCGTATTTCATTGTCAGAGGCCACAGATGATCCAACAGTGATAATTTTTTGGTAATCCCCGTATCTGGGACATTTTATTAAACCAAAATCATTATATTTGGATCAATACATCCATCATAAATCATAACTTCATATTGTGCAACACACTCGAACAATTGAAATATGTACACAATGTCTCAATGAATTTTTATTGTATTTTTAATTAACATTTAGTATTATCTAAGCGCACAAACAAATATGGACAAAGAACTTAAGATAAGTTAATTTCTAGGTGTTTAAATATGTCACCTGCTGAAATAAAAAAAAATCTATTAAAACTAAACAGTTATTAAATATCATGTGTTGAAAACTTTGTTAGCTGAAAGGAACTTTCTCTATTGGATAATTGGAAAATATTTTTTTTTTACGATTTTATGTTGTCATTTGTTTTTAAAAATATATTTAAGTATTAATATTAATATTATATATAATTCTTATATGTTTTTTTATTTTATGTAGATACTTAACCTTAGGTATAAATTTACTATAAGGTTTTGAATAACAAACTCCCGTTAGACAAACTACTAAAAAGTAGTTTATCGGGAGTTTTTGCCTTATGTTTTTGTAAAATGTTTTAAATTACAAAAAAAAAAAACGTATCATGTAACTTTCATTAGGTACACGGTATATCTATGGGTACACTACTTACTGTAAAATGTATAGAAAAAATGAACTTTAAAAAAAATCCCCACGAACACCCCCCCCCCCCCATGTAAACATTTAGTAGGCGTACCTAATATTTGGGAACGGTAAAAATAACGTAATACCGGCAAACGAATATATCAAGTATGGGTAATATCGCAAAAGAACAGGTATGACTCAGTCCTATTCACCAAGCTAGCCACTCACCAGGTGCCAACCAAACCCAAATCAAAGGTCCCAGTCCCCCGAGCTCTGGAGACACTGGAGGCATGTGGCATAACCAAAAAGACACAACTCCAACATTAAAGCCACTTACCTTAACAGTATGTAATGTGCAAACACTGTCATATTTTTGGGACTATTCGCTATGTTGGAAAATGGAACTTACAGTCATGAATCATGAACTAAAAATTTAATTTAGCTTAAAACTATTGTAAGATTCTTAAGCCCGAAAGACTCCGATCAGGACATCGATGGTACTCCAGTGAAAATGTCCTAGAAGCAGATAAAGGAATGGGAAAGCTCGGGAACTACAGTGGAGAAGGCCTAGGTCTGTCCCTAGCCATTGACAGGTGGAGAGCACTTGTGGAAGAGACCAAATTCCGCCCTCGGATATAAAGCAGTGATGATGAACAAACTAAAAAAAACAATAATATTAAAATGAAGGTATCCATTTGCGTTTTGTTTTCTTTTTTATTTTTAATAACTCTAAAATCACAATTAACAATAAAATATAAATGTACAAAAACAATTATTGTGTCACTGGGCAACGTGTCCCACAGAACATTCAAAAAGCTCAATGAGGCTCTTCTCTGGAATGGAATTTAGAGTCCTAAAATCTTTGGCAAACTTTTGTCAAAAATAATTGGAAGAATTATTATTAACAATACCTATTTTATGTATAATTCGAATCTGAGACAAATCACAATAATAGATTGTTTCAATGGAATATCATAAATATATGTAATTGGAGTCTGTCAGATATGTTATTTAGAATCATTCTGTTTTATGCTTTGAAGACTAGTCATTATTGTTAATTGAAGCCAGCGACTTTATTCTGAATCATCCCAGCGAGAGAATACAATTTAAATTAAACATATTTCAGAATAAGGCCGCGGGAATGTGTATATGTAATGTAAGTGCAATTCAAATATGCAAATATTAAGTATACTACTACTTACAATGTATTTATTCGTCACGTCAATCACATATGTATGTACATAATCGAAAAAAGGAATAGATTAGTTTGCGGGTACCCAAAAGAGTCGGAAGGAAGGGCACAGCAGGGTCGGGTGTAGACTTCAAGAACCCATTTACAGTCTTGGATATATTCAGAGACCACATAATCATTTCTTAACCATTCGCAAATACAAATATAATATCCATAAAATGAAGTTACATTATAAGAATCTCACAACTCAACTAGTAGCTGATAAATAAATAAAACTTATAAGGTATAAGCTGGGTGAGATGTACATCGAGTGAACCTTTTTAAAGCTTTGTCACATTCGGAGACCAGAGATTCATTCCCTAACCATTCACAAATATGTAATACATATGCATATGGAATTTACACAAAATGAACTGAAGATTTAAAAACCACTTAGCTATGTAATAGGAATCTCACAACTCAAATAGCTGCAGAGTTAATTTGACAAACTAATAAATAGCCTACTAGGTAGTACGTTACTGACAACATGATACATTTCACTGTCTGCCACGAGGATATAGAATAAATAGTTTCAGAAATTATTGCATGGGTAATTTAAAAAACAAACTGAAATACTCTTTCGGCAAATGAAATACATCACTCACAATGACTCCCAGCAGTTTACATACAACATATTATGACTGGTGGCATTCGGATGTTTCAAACTGGGTGTGTACAATTTATCATGTATTAGTATTAATTAACCTACATTAAATACTTATGTTCTAAAAAAGGCCAGCAACCATTGCACAAGTCAACATGTCTCCAGAGATATGGATGATGAATTCCCACAACTCGGAAATCAAAAAGCTACCCGCAAATATAAAAATATAGAACTTTACACCGAGTGACGCTACTGACTCAAAATCTGAATGCGTCAAAAACATACAAACTAGATACATATACATTTAGGCAGAATCAATTCCTTTCATTGTGTAAGGAGTTTTAATGGAATGGAGATTGAATGTCATCTTCATTTAAACTATTTAATATTGAAAACAGTTGTCTCCCAATGTATTCAATTGTGGAATCAGATATTACTGGCCTGTTTCTCCAAACATCGTCATAAAAATATCCAATATCAAATAAAATATCTTTTAAATGAAATAAAAATTATTTTGTATTCACCACTTTATTAACACTTCCTTTACGGTGCCAAATTATAATACGATCTACGGTGCAGGACTCCGAGTTTCCCCATACAAATTCATAACAATATTGCTTTTTAAGCCAAAAATAATAATACAATCTATCAACAGTTATTAATTATGGTTGATTGTACGGCAAAATACATCTTAGGATTATAAAATAATATTAAATATTAATACGCTACGAGCAAAAACGTTGGCTCAGTAACCGAGTGTCTAGTTAATAAAGTGGTGATTACAAAATAATTTTTGATTCATTTATTAATAATGACGCCACAAAGTGAATACCAATCTTTTGAATAAATTATAATTTAATAACAATTTACCTACATAATATTTAAAGCTTGTTAAAAAAAAAACTCCAAATACACAAACATCTCAGTTTTGATAAATTAAAGCTATCTTAATTGTATCTTTTATCCTCTCTCTAATAGTGGTATAAAATCCAACCAAACTAATAAAAATAATATAATTAAATAATTTTTTTTGTTTAACTCCTTTTAAGCTGGGATTTTCGGCTGAGAAATTGCTAAAAAGCAGAGGTTTTTCCGTAATAGCCACGCCGTGCACCAGCGGACTGTAATTACAAACTTGTTTTTTGCAAAATAATGTTTTTTCAATGGTATGGTCTTACCAGATGCATAATGTGTGTATACATTTGTACAAATTGTATGTTTACATATGTGTATCATTACTTACCCCAGAATAGCTTCATATATTTAGAGAAATGATTTTTTTTTCTGTGAAAAAGAAATATGAAAATATTTTTGAAGTTTTACTATATTTTCTTCAAAATAAAAAAATAAATAAATAAAAGAGGTTTTATTGTAAATGATACAATTATACGACTTTGAAAATATTTGTGGCAGTGACAGGATATTATTTATTTTTTCAGTTGGTGCGTGTGACAAATCCCACAGGTTAAACGTCGTTTAAACAAAAACAAAAACATTTTTATTAAATTATAATGTACATAACAGTTGGGCTGAAAACTTCGTAGGCTGACACATAGATGGCGTTACTAGAATTAAATCCATATGATTTTTAGTTAGTACCAACCTTGAAAAGATACGTGTATAAATTTGGCAGCTGTCGGACAATTGGTTCGTGAGATATAGCATTGAGAGTGAAACTACCTTTGTTATTGTGAAAAAAATGGTTAAAAAAGAATTTCATGTGTTATAATGAAGCATTGCTTTTTGGCGAAAAAAAATACTGTTGAAACCAAGGCTTGGCTTGATAAACATTATTCGGAATCTGCACTAGGAAAATCAACCATTGAGAAGTGGTTTGCTAAATTTAAACGAGGCGAAATGAGAGGCTGTTACTGACGAAAACATCAAAAAAGTCCATAAAATAATTTTGAATGATCGTGAAGTGAAGTTGATCGAGATAGCTGAGACTCTAAAGATATCAAAGGAACGTGTTGGACATATTGTGCATGAATATTTGGACATGCGAAAGCTGTGTGCAAAGTGGGTGCCGCGCGTGCTCACAATCGATCAGAAGCAACAACGTATTGATGATTCGAAGCAATGTTTAGTGATATTCAACGTTAATAAAGACGAATTTTTCCATTGACATATTTACAATGGATTAAACATGGCTCCAGTACTACACTCCAGAGTTCAATCGACAGTCAGCACTGATGAAAAGGTAATAGCCGAAACTGAGGCTTAGTTTAAGGCTAAAGAGAAATCGTACTATAAAAATGGTATGACCGCTATAATCCTTGTATCGCCCTCGAAGGCAACTATATTGAATGTGTTTTATTGTGTTAGCCTACGAACTTTTCAGCCCAACTGTTATATATACATATATACCCACATTGCTTCATGTAAACCTTTAAAAATAATATAGTGTGCACAATTTCGTATGTGCATGAAAAAGGTACAAATCTTTTGTGTTAACTAAAACCACAATAAATCCCAAACAGATTTTTGATACGATTCTATTGTGGAGCAAACTTAACATGGAATAAACTTTTATTTCAAGTCCAGTCGAAATCAAAAACCGTCCCTTACAAAATCTAGTATTGCTCTTATAAATTTTTGAAAATATTCAGCAACAAAAACTAAAAATGTTAAATTATTAGCGATGATTTTTTTCACAAACAATTTCCATCACAATTATCATTACTGAATCTCATGCAATAATAATTAAAACATTTTTGGTGGATATGCTTACAAAGCAATGGGTAATCTATTGAACACGTTGGAAAATGCTCATCATATCGACCCCTCGGAATAACAAGGTTCTATAGTTGCTCTCCTTAGAGCACATTATCGCATGACATCGCCGTGTCAGATGGAACCTTGTTATTCCAAGGGGTCGATATCTTACACCAAGAAGCAACAAAAGTATGTTACATCAACCAACTGTAGGTACGTATCTACATCAGGGATGCACAACCGGCGGCCAACTAGACTAAATAAAAGAAATAAAAATCAACAGCTTTAATTTATTGGTTTGACCTCGGGCCTAGTAAAATTTTGTTTATAAGCCCTATAATATGCAATTGTTTTTTTTTCCATCTTTTAGGGGTACTCAACGTTGCTTTTGAAACGTAGTAGCGACGGAAGTGAGTTTTGATATTTCTTATATAATAGAAATCGTCCAGATTTCCGGATGCTATGATCAAAATATTTAACAGTTTCCGTTCTGTTTTACGGAAGCTACCAAAGGAAATCGCCAAAAACTTGTCTGCCTTCAATGCTTTGAATCAGCCTCTCAGACAGGAGAGCATATATGTTCTTTAAAATTCAGCATTCAACGATCTCCGCGGTAGAGTGGTTATGATCCTTGGCTATGAATCTGGAGATCACGGGTTCAAGTCCCGACATGCAAAATTAATTTAATTTCTTTAAATTGTGTCATTTCACAATTTATTAATTTCAAATAATATGTAGTATATTTGCAGCTCATTCCATAGTGGTAGATACTCTCAGTATCGCCCTGGTGAAATACCAGCATTCAGAATTGAAACATTGCTTGAAATGGCTTTAGCTGTGCTTGGTGACCAAATCGGAATAGCCAGGTACTTCCTCTCACTGGCTCCAGACGGTTGGTAGCAGCTGGGACTATTGTGTGGTATCACATAAAAAAAAATTCATTGGATTGAAAATTTTCATGTGCGGCGCATTTTTGTGGGTTACTAAATGTCTAAATATTTAGAATTAAGTTTTTATGAAATGCGATATTTTAGGTATGTACATAGTAAACTTTTTTGTTTATAATACATATATAGGTGCCTACTGGCTCCGGAGAGTTGGGACGTTTGTACGGTATTAGCATTTAAAAAAATCTAAACTGGCAACACCAGTGACTGCAAAGGTAACCATATAAAGGTGAAAATGGATAAATTGGTCCTGCGGCTAAAAAGGTTGTGCATCCCCGAACTACATTGTATACATAATTATAAGAGTATAAGATAAAAGAATAATAATATTAGTAGGTAACAATATGTACAAATTATGCCTAGAGGATAAAACACCTTAAATTGCAACTGACATTTCGAATGTATGAATTTACAAATGATCTCAGTCTTACTTCTCTATCCTAAAAAGCTGCCCGTTTTACCCTTCAAAGATGTCATTGACATCCTTGAGAATATTTTTACAGTAGCTATCTAAATTGGAATTACCCACGTTAATTAAATTATTTCTGTTGAAGCCGTTAGCCCAATTTTTTATGTGACCTCCGTAAGTATTTTCTATGTCTTCTTCTGTCCCGTTTGTGGTTCCGTTGGACAAGATGCAGGCGGATTCTTCGCTGGAGTTTACCATATCGTCAATGCTGTCCACCAGGTGCTCGAAGAAGTTAGGGAAGCCTTCGTAACCCGGGTAGACGTTGATATCTATGATAGCGTAATGATCGGTAGCATTATCTATTACTATGTCAATACCGAAGAGTACGAGGTTCAGTTCATCGCGGAGCACCCTGATGATCGCCTCCACCTTGGTGAAGTCGAGGGCGGGCCGATGCTCGAGGTTGGTGGCATCGTGGGGGTCGAGGATGGACAGGGTGGACTGGCTGTCCGCCTTGCACACGTCTCCGCTTTGGAAAAAGATGGGCTCCCTCTCGTTGCAAGCGTAGAAGTTCTTCAGACTCGGTCTTTCTGCCACGTGGTACCTGCAAAGTGATTACATACTTGTACACAACATTTAAATACGTATTTATCACACTGATACGCTGTCTGTACGGAGTGCTCTTGTTTAGTTACTGGTTTAAATGAAACCTCAGGCGTGTTCTGCTGACAATTTTCCCCGTAAATGATACACGTAATAATGAAGTCATTATTAATTTATTTATTGTATAATATACGCCCTATATGGGCATTTACATATAAAGTTATTAATAATAAACAGGTGAAAAACACATCACAGTAGGTTCAAATATAATATATCGAACAAATACAGGAATAACACATAGTGTAAGTACCATTCTATGTAATAGTTCAGAGGCGAAAAATGAAAACATACCTCACATTCACTGTTAGTTATACCCTAGACACATATGTATACAGTAAAACCCCTATTTTACGTTTTTCAAGGGACTGAAAAAAAACAACTTAAATGGAGGGAAAATGTAAATCGGGGGAAATGAAAAAAACAACTTTTTTTTAAAAAATAATCTTTGTTAATTTTTTTGGTTGAAAAGACAATACATATTTTATTTTTACAAAAAAAAATCATGTAGGTTGATTAGTTGAGTATTGAAAAAAAACATTTAATTTTTTTTTATTAAAAAATCATATTTGTTCAATTTTTTTGTATTGAAAAAATATTTCATATATTATTAAAAAAATCATGTAGATTAGTTTGTTTAATTTTTTTTTCTCTAATTCTTTTTCAATTGTATATATACATTTAAAAGTTTCGTTTTGAACGCCACAAATGTGACAACTGCGCCGGCGCATTGTCATGTGCGCGTCCAATCACGGCACAGATAGCTAAAATTGAAAGTGGGCGGCCAATCACGGTGTTTCGCGCCGTACGGCCGACCAATCACGGCACGACAGATAAACATGTGTCTTCTGCGCCGACTCATTGTCAAGAGCGCGTAAATCACACATTTTGAATATTTTCGACGTAAATTGTGGGAAAAAAACGGTAAAAATCGGGTAATAAATGTACTAAAATACATCGGGACTGAAATAATAACACGTAATTGGCGGGAAAACGTTAAATCCGGGGACGTAAAATACGGGTTTCACTGTATTAATAATTATAGAGGATGTATGCAATAATTGTTTGTTTGTATTTGTATTCAGAGCAGTTGAAAATATTTACTATATCTGAATATGTATTATCTACTGTGTGAAGTCGAGGTACCAATGAATATTTGAATGACTCAGTTCTGAAATTATTGTTACAGTTAAACAAAATTTTAGATCGAGTAGTTCTAGCTGGAATATTAAATGTAATTAAGCTGATGATATCAGGGCTATCTATAAATTATTATAACCACTGTGATGCATTATCGGAATATGCAGTAGTTACCTTGTGGAACAACTAAGGGAAAAGGTTAAAACGCCCATCGTTTATTGTCAGTCACTAATTTGCATAACTCTTCGGGTTGATTTCTTGTGAAACATCTCTATATTATCGTCATTACAAATTGCTGTTACAAAATGTCACAGATGATAAATTCAAAAGAAACCTGCATATTATGTACATTAAATTTTTAATATGTAATTTCCTTTTTGAACTCATCTAGAATCGCCTATATAGGTTACGTAGTCTTAGACTTATACCTGTTTCCGACCATGAATATCTTGTAGAGCACGGCATTGTGGTTGACAAAGCTCTGCAGTACGCAGGGGGTGCGGCAGTGCGCGAGGCCGGCGGTGCTGAATACCACGCTCATGCTGTGCGCCGACTTGGAGCCGTGAGCTACCAGCGGCTTGCACACCAGCGGGAAGGTCACCCCCCGCGCCTCCAGCAGTCGTCCCCCTTCCCCATCCATCCCCCCCGCGCCCAACACGCAGAACGGAGGCGTGAACACGCCGTGCTTGCGCAACTGCGGCTGTTTCTCTATCAGCGAGTAGTAGCGGTACCTTTGTATACAAACATTCTAATATTAATCAAATTCTTATCAATTTACGTAATATGTAGCACATATAATAAATAAAAACATGCTAAAGTATTTAAAGTATTCCGAATGATAGTGATAAGACTATATGAAACTGATTCAAACTGCTTTTGTTATTTTACTGGGCATACATTCTTTATACATAATGTGAGGAACGTGAAACAATAAACTATTATGTTAATGGGCAACTAAATTAATTGCTTGCACATTTATTAGCAGAAAGGTGCAATACTGTTTAAATTATATTATTCTTGCAAGAATAATGTTTCCTAATCATTCGATAGTTAAGTACCCACAACATGTTTTTAATGTGATTTTTTTGGCAACAAAATGATTAGTTTAGTAAATAAGTAAACCAGTATACCTGTCCAATAAGACCCTCACACTGTCCAGAGAGTCCACTACCGTCATGTCCGGGTGGTTGGATATGTACTGCTCCACATTACCAATTATTTCCCGAGACTAGAATACAAATTCAAATAACATTAGATGAGACAAAAATAAATAAATTAAAAATTATTTCGTATTCACCACTTCACTAATATACACACATCTACGTGTTTCCAAAGTGACGCTTTCTTCATCAGGAACATATAGAATACTAAAAAATAATAATGTCAAGTATAGACAAATGATGAACATAAACAAAAAATTATTAAAGTAGGCAAGTGATTAATCATAAATGATAATAAAAAATTATTATGAAACATTGAATAACAAATTTATGTTAAACATTAAAAAGAAATGAAAATAGATTCAAGAGATAGCTATTTAAAAAAAATATTTGAATATTAATTAAATTTAAATCAGTATTAACGCTTTTACTGATATCCAAATTTTCAAATTGTAAATCGGTTGTATTTGCATGCAAAATTTTGAAACCTTTATTTGTATCAAAAGAATTATTAGTTTCTAAAACATTATCTGCAAATTCAGAATAATTGTTATTATAAAAACACCTTGGGTCTAATACTGAAATTTCTAGAAGTCTTTCCTATGTAAAAATAGTTGCAATCGTTACAAATTAATTTATATACACTGATTTATTTAAAATACAGCATAACCCCTATTTTACGTTTTTTAAAGGATTGAAAATAAAAACGTAATTGGAGGGAAAACGTAAAAGGGGGTATTGAAAAAAAGAATGTTAAAATTTTATGTTTCTGAAAAAATAACGTTTTATTAAAAAACAACATTCAATTTAAATTTTTATTGAAATTTTATTACATTTTTTATTAAAAAAATTATGTATGTTAGTTTGTTGCATTTTTTTTGTTGTTATGTAATTCTCTTTCAAGACTATATAAACATTTAAAAGTGTCATCTTGAATATCACCAATGATTGTAAAGTAGGTTTTTAAACCCTCGATGAACCTCATTGCTTCTTCTTTTGTTGGAATATCAACCTCTTCTTCATCAGACAGTTCTTCAACAGAAAAGTCTGCTGGTGTTAAATGACTGTCAACAATGTCATCAACTTCCACCAAGTCTGATGTCATAACATTGGAGTCAAGGTTTACATAATTCTCCAGGGGTTGGTCTAAAATCCTTTCCCAGCCTTCTATAACATCACACTGGATATTTTCTTGGGTACTGGGTACGTCTTCATCCTGCTCCTTGTATATCCCAGCTTTCCGGAAACAATTCTTGATGGTAGAGTCGGTTATTTCACCCCATGCCTTAACAGTATAATGCATTGCATCTAAAATGGACATCTTAAATTTGTTGGGGTCGTCACCTCGTTCTAACTGACACAATAACTTCTGTACCAAGTTTCTTCTATAGTAGTGCTTGAATGCCCGAATTATCCCTAAATCCAGGGGTTGCAGTTCACTTGTACAGTTAGGAGGAAAAAATGCCAACTGAATGTTCCTCAAAGTCAAGTTTGTGGGGTGAGCTGGGCACGTGGGCACCTATCGAGGAATAGCAATATTTTTCAATGTTTTACTCCCATCAAATTGTCTAATGCGGTAAGCTGCTTTTCAAATAAGATTGATGTCATCCAGGCTTTTTTATTGGCTGCATATTTTGTCAATGTCCTGACATTTTTGAATCAGCGGGGTTTTGCAGACTTGCCAATCACTAACGGGGGAAACTTCTCACTGCCATCTGAATTTGTAATCAAAAGAACAGTGAGACGAACCTTGCTTAATTTTCCTCCATGACAGGCTTCACCCTTGAAGCTGAAAGTCTGACAAGGTAGAACGTTGAATAATAGCCCAGTCTCATCGGCATTGAAAATATCTGTGGGAGCGTAGTCTGCAATTAATGTAGGCACATCTGTCTGCTTCCAATTTTCAACAATGTCCAAATCAACACTTTGTCATTCACAAATTGATCTGAAGACCACATTGTGCCTCTTCTTAAAACGATCTATCCATCCATTTGATGCAGTAAATCCTTCAATATTTAGTCGATTCACGATGCGCAGCGCCTTATCACGATTGTACCACCGACAGGAATATTACTGCCCCGCGCACTGACGAACCATTCTTTTAAAATCTCCTCCATTTTTTCGTACTTCGACGCTTTGATGTACATACGTTTTTTCGCCCAGGGTCCACATTGAATAATTTTTTCAATAGATTCACGGTTTTTGATGATGTGGCCAAAGTAGTAATGGGTATTCC
Source organism: Halesus radiatus (assembly GCA_022606495.2). Taxonomy (NCBI): domain Eukaryota; kingdom Metazoa; phylum Arthropoda; class Insecta; order Trichoptera; family Limnephilidae; genus Halesus; species Halesus radiatus. The sequence continues at coordinate 92,848 of JAHDVE020011026.1, forward strand.
TTAATTTCGGGCCAGCAAAACGTGTGAGCCAACGTGTTTATTCGCTTTTTCGAGAATGTTCCTTTTCTCTTGCATTGACAAAGCTTTCCATAGGTTAAACATTATGTGTTTGAAAGAATGAGGACGTAAAAGATACGGAGTTCGCCCGCCAATCACCGCACGCCGTTCTCAAGACACAGAGTTTTCCCTTCAATTACCTTACGCCGTTCGAAGTCACAACTCAATCATTGTCAAGCGCGCGTAACTCGCATATTTTGAATATTTCGGACGTAAATCGCGGGAAAGAAAAACGTAAATGCGGGTATTAAATATACTGAAATACCTAGGGACTGAAAAAAATACATGCAATTGTCGTGAAAATGTGAATTTCGGGCACGCAAATACGGGGTTATACTGTATTATCTTTATATTTGTTATTTAAAATATATATACGTATATATATATATTTTTTTAAATTTATAACTATTATAAAAAGCTGGTTGATCAAGTTGTTATGTTTATCATTTGTCTATACTTGACATAATTATTTTTTAGTATTCTATATATTCCTGATGAAGAAAACATCGCTCTCGAAATACGTAGATAGATATGTGTATATTAATAAAGCGGTGAATACAAAATAATTTTTAATTCATTTATTAATAATAACGCCACAAAGTGAATACCAATCTTTTGAAGAAATTGTAAGATATAAAAATAACTGGGAAAGCTGCAAAACGACTTAACAATCGTACAGCTCATTCAGATCGGGCAAATTAGCACAATTTGTGAGTATTAACCTTGTACGAATATCAGTCAATTGGCAAGATCAAGGATCAATTGCATAATAGGGAAACAACCAGAGGAGCATGACCTGACCCTACATATAAATATAAATAAATAATGGAATTAGACTCTACAGTAGTGACTTTTGAACAGTTATTTCTTTTACCTGTTCTCTCCATAATGTTACAGAGCACAATTGTTTTGTTAAAAAACTTATAAATAAATTATTGCATAATGCATTGCCAGACATAAAGCAAGTGACGTTACAAAGAAGTGGAAGACCACGGGGTAATTGCACAATAGAATTATCTAAGAAGGCTATTTGATATTGCATAATATCATGGCTAGTACAGAAATACATGTTAGTCCATTAACATTAAATAAAGAAAAATAAATCTACACATATTGTAAAGTTTTATTTATAGCGCAGACCTATTCTTCCCTGACCATAAGTTGGTCTGAAAATGGAGTAAGTCAGCACAATGAGATTCATATTGGCCCATATAATCAAATAATATGAAGATGGCAAGTGCAAATAGAATAAGCTGTTCACCTTGACGTCTCCCAGGTCCGCAGCCGCTATGATGTCTGTCAGCTTGTGGATGAAGACCTTGAGAGCGCCCTGCTCCTCCAGGGGCTTATCCAGGTCCAACTGGAAGAGAGTAACAATCATCAGAAATAAAATAAAAATATGCATTTATCAGTCACTAATAAAACAACAAATGTTCACAGGGCGGGCGGTGGGCAATATTGGCAGATAGTTGAGTCTTATGAACAACATCATAAATTGATAAAAGGATTAGCAAACCAATAAATTACACCACATAAGCGAAAACTGTAACACTGAAAACGTAATACTTTTTCTATCCACATGGCTCAACAGTTTGTTGGGTTGTTTCGTGGTATGCAGCGCCTTGAGGTGATTTTTCACAAAAACGACTTATTATTATGTTCATAATTTATTATGTGTCTTGAAAGAAATAAGCTTTTTTTCAGATTTGGGTTTATGAAAAATTTCCTTTCTTTCTCAAAGTACAGTAGAATCTTTTTAGAGATTCTTGCGTGTATAGTATTGTACTGTATCATAGGACTACTCCAGGGCAAGTTCGATCCAATTTGAACCACTATCGGCGTGCACAAATACATTCAAATGTACGAGGTTTGTTCAAAAGAAAAGGTGAATTTCGAATTTTTTCGAAAAGTATTTATTTATTCATCAATATCCATTTTCTCCCCTTCAAAGTAATCCCCTCAGATATAATGCACTTATGCCAGCGCTTCTTCCAATCCTCGAAGCACTTCTGGAATGCGCTTTTCGGTATGGCCGTCAGCTCGTTCTTCGATTCTGACTTTATCTCATCAATTGTGGCAAAACGCTTTCCTTTCATTGGTCTCTTCAGTTTCGGGAATAGGAAAAAGTCGCAGGGAGCCAAATCTGGTGATAACGGTGGTTGAGGCATGATTACGGTGTTGTTTTTGGCCAAATAATCACGAACAACCATTGATGTGTGAGCTGGTGCATTATCGTGATGTAAAATCCATGATTTGTTTTTCCACAATTCCGATCGTTTGAGCCGTATTGCTTCACGCAAACGTTGCATAACTTCCTTGTAGTATTCCTTATTAACCGTACGACCTGTTGGCAAGAACTCATGATGCACCACGCCATTGTAATTGAAGAAAACAGTGAGCAAAACCTTCACATTTGATCGAACTTGGCGTGCTTTTTTTCGGTCTTGGCTCTTCTAAACGCTTCCATTGGGATGATTGGGCCTTGGTTTCGACGTCATAACCATATACCCACGTTTCATCACCAGTTATGACCCTTTTGAGCAAATCTGGATCGTCGTTGACGTCATTCAACAACTCCTGAGCGATACTAATGCGACGTTGCTTTTGCTCAAAATTTAGCAATTTCGGAACAAACTTCGCTGCCACACGTTTCATGCCCAAAACATCCGAGAAAATTGCATGGCATGAGCCGATTGATATGCCAACATCCTCTGCAACTTCCCTAATAGTGATTCGACGATTTTCCAAAACCATTTTCTTCACTGTTTCGATGTTTTCTTCGTTTGTTGACGTGGTTGCAACTCCAGGACGCTCATTGACATTAACATCTTCTCGGCCATCTGTAAAGCGCTTGTACCACTTATAAACACTTTTTTGAGACAAAGTAGTACATATTCTTTGATCCTTTTTTTTCAAAAGTAAAAAATCAAAGAACACACAAAAACGTGACTAACCTTTCCAGTTGTCAAAAACAAACCAATAATCCAAAATGGCTGATAATGCTAACATATGATAAACACATGTGTACCAACATTAGATAATCGAATGTACACAGCCCGCGAAAATTCATAATTCACCTTTTCTTTTGAACAAACCTCGTATGTTTATCATATGTTAGCATTATCAGCCATTTTGGATTAGTGGTTTGTTTTTGACAACTGGAAAGGTTAGTCACGTTTTTGTGTGTTCTTCGATTTTTTACTTTACACATATTTAGCCATAAAATGTTTTAACGAACTTCTTAAAGAAATACAAGCTAAAAAAAAAAATGTAATTTTTAAGAAAAAACTTAAAATACATTTTACAAGATACTAACTTTAGGTGTATATTATAAGTTCACTTGGAAAAAATGTACACATGTTTATATACATATATTTTATTTCTGAAAGTATCCTTTTAATTTTTTTTTTAAATTAGTGTATGGACACCAGAATATCAAGTTCATGGTAGTACTCTAGAAATTAATTAAATGTATAACAAACCATAACAGTACTCCCCCTCAAAACATGAGAATTTCTCAATTAGGGAGGTATTGATTAAAAAAAAAACAAACTAAAAGGATTATATAAATAAATAAAAAAAACATTTTTAGTACTTACATAACTACTATTATTACCACATAAACAATGATGTTAATCATATATATTAAATATCTTTAAAAAAAAAAAAGTTGTTTCTAATTTTATGTATAAAAATCAATGCGTTCAATGTTAGCATTTGTTTCACTGTGAGCCAATTTAATTCCTCTAACAGTTTAGCTACTTTTGAATATTTATTTCGCTTTTGAATATCTATTTCGTGGGCAAGTAAACAATAATGAAGGTTATTGATAGAACTAGGTATATTGTTCGCCAAGGATTCCATTTCCAGAAAGAAAAAAAAAATTTATGTTTTATAATGACACGATAAAAACAGACCCATCAACGGAAATCATACAGCAAAGCTGACTGATTTTACTGTGGATAGATTGGTAATTTCACAAACAGGTGTTGTGGTAATTGCCTCAATTACCATTGACGAACATTTAATAATTTGTACATGGCGCTGTAATGGATGCTCTGAACACAGACTTCCAATAAACAGATTTTTTGGAGGATGATTTGATTTTTATGACAATTTTTTGAAACCAAGAGACCCAGAATCAGGATGTTAACAATTTCAGACCTGAATTAAAATGGGCAATGATAAATGCTTCAAATATTGATGCATATTATAGCGATTTTTATATAAGCAAAATCATAATCGCATTCATGAATTTATTTTATAGGATTATTTGTGAAAAGGAACGCTTTCTAATGATTTTTTTATACAATTTCATTTAAAACTGGTTTACCCCAAAATATTATTCAACTAAATTGCATTTAATACAATTTTGCAAGTGAAAGAATTATTTTTTTAAATTACCATTTGAAATTGAGACATTTATTACTAACACAAATGAAATCTTACAGAGCGTGAGTTTTAATTGCTTGTATACTATTTCCCTCTCCCTGTACGGCGCTGTCACTCTTACGCTTAACCGAGACATTGAAATGCGCAAAAGGCTTTATACGCACCCCCACTAGACGGCCGACCATCCCTTGCGACGCTAACCCGGAACAAAGTCCTTATAAGCGAAAACTCACTCTTACAATATACACATAGTACCCTCCCTCAGCTGACGACCCTGGCCCTCTGAGGACAGCTTTCTACCAGCACTGACTTGAAGATTACCTAGTCCCGCTAAAGCGCAATCCTCTCTTTGGCTACCTACAGCCCTTGAGAGACAGTAATCCGCCCACAGCAATCAAACCTAGGCTAGTTCCATTCTACTACTTTTGTTGTTTCCAAGCATTATCCCGCAAGGATCACGTATAGATCCTCGCCTAGTCGATAAGTATTAATATAAAGTGTATTTGTATCGTGTAAATTTTATACTGTGACTAATGTTAATTGTACTATATGTGATCTGTGTAACCTACGAAAATTATGTTTTAACCCACCAAAAGTGTTATAATCTTAGTTTGCCGGTAAAGTAAAGTAAATAATGATAGCATAATTAAGTATAGCTATGATTCACGGGATGGACGATAGATAATTGCACATCCGAGAGAAGGAAATACTAACAGGCATCTAATTCGCTATTCAATGAGTTGTAAAATGCAATGAGTCACATTTAATGCGGCACACGACGACACTTGGATTCCAGGAATTAAGTGGTGGCATTGAAGATATGGAAATACAAACGAGCAATTTGTCAGCACATGTGACATCCATTCCAAGAAATGATGCCTTTAACTAAAGAAAACCTAAATAAAACTTGCCACTTGTATACATATATATAAGTAAAATATGTAAACTATTGTCAATTAGGTATGCACTCCTTTTACTTTGTCATTTCAAAATGTTGGAGCATAATACAAATGTATTCATATAAAGTCACGTGTAATACCGAGTTAAATATATGGCGAGCGATTACAGCAGCACTGACATTGAAACCCACTATTGGAGACACGTCAACCAATGATAAAGAACCGTTTAGAAGTCTCCATAAACACAGCGACGATCCAAGCCAACAAAAGGAGAATCATTCCTTCCTGCTTGTTGGCAATTTAACATGTAAAATAGTGCTCCAGTGGAACGGTTCTTTATCATTGGTTGGCGCGTTGCCAATAGTGAGCTTCAATGTTGGTGCAACTGTGATCGCTCACCACAAATACTTTCATTCATGGTTTAATTTAAAGTATAGAAAACATCAAACTTCATTCAAAGGGTGGATCAGCTCTAGGCTTTGATGGTGTCACAGTAGAACTATTGAAACAACATAACAAATTAATAAGCATTCCAATTGCCCACATTATAAATTTAAGTTTGAATAGTGGAATATTCACATCAATTTATAAAAAATCTACCATAACTCCAATTTTCAAATATGGCAGTCCTAACGACATCAAATTATCGACCTGTATCAAACTTTGCAAATTTTTTTTGAAAAGGTCGTCAAAAAACAACTTGTGTATTGTATTGAAAACAATAAAATACTTAGTCCTAGCCAATTTGGATTTAGAAAGAAGCTAGGTACTCGTGATGTCATTGCAGAACTAATTTCAACTATATACCATGAATTGGATAAAAAAAAATTGTCTTGGCATTTTCATAGATTTGTATCTCACATACAAAACTAATTAACAAATTAAATGATATCGGAATTAATGGCAAGTTAGGTATTGGTTTCGAAGCTATCTAACTCAAAGAGGCAAAAAGGTCAAATTAAAGAACTCACTAAGTGAAGCCGAAATTTGAGATTTTGGAATCCCCCAAGGAACTGTCATCGGACCAATTTTATTTATAATTTATTTCAATCAAATGTTTAAATTATCCATTAATGGTAAAATTATATATTTTTCTGATGACACTGCAATAATTATCGAAAAAAAGACATGGAACGAGATTACCGTCGCAGCCAATCACGACATAAAGATTATCAAAGAATGGGTCGATAACAACATATTATCGCTCAACACAGAAAAAACATATTTTATTCCCTATTCTCTACAAGAAGAGGTACCAACAAATTTAATTAACATAACCATTTACACAAAAATCTGTATAAATGATGTTACATGTAATACGGACTGTGCTAAACTAAATCATAAATCTAATATAAAATATCTTGGAATCATAATAGATAAAAATGTTAAAAGGAAAGACCATGTCAACCCCACTGTAGAATGAATAAGAAAACTTATCTATGTCTTCTATAACATACGCAACACATTAAACAAGAATACAATTAAAATGGTCTATCATGCATTAATTCAGTCCTTATTGTAGTACGGCCTTATTGGATGGGGAGGGGGGCCTATAAAGCCTCACTACAGCCAATAATTAAAATTAAAAAAATAATTATTAAAATCATCATTAAAAACCTTACGACTTCCCTACTATAGAAATATTTCATGAATTTAATGTACCATCTATTACAGAAGTACATAAAGGAAACCCCTTATATCACAAAGAATTTTTCATCAATAAAATTCACTCCACGGATAGTATAAGCAATAGATTAAAAACAAATGGTTTCAGAGGAACGGCTGCACTGCCTGTTTCATACATAACTTAATTTTGGATTTGAGGCCAAAATGCCCATGCAAACTGAATGATGTACGAGGTTTGTTCGAAAGAAAAGGTGAATTTTGAATTTTTGCGGGCTGTGTACATTCGATTATCGAATTTTTATTTAGGGGTGTCACCAACAAAGACAAAGAAGATTGGATATGGATATGGATCAGTTCCCCCGGCCCCCGTCCTCACCCGCCGCCCAACTTCAGATGACTCCTATCATTTGTATTAGCGTTTTGTAATATATCGTAAGGAATAAATACAGTTAGCATTTTTTTTTTCTCAATTTAACATGTATGAAAACTTAGATCAAGCCGTTTTTATTTTGATAATCTAACTGAATCTCTTTATATGGTCTATAAATAATGTGTAATGATAGCCTGTCCAAAAAAAAAATGTAAAAGATGTAATATAGGAATAATGTAAGAATAGGAAGTAAGATTTGTACAGCGCCCTTGAGGTGATTTTTCACAAAAACGGCGCTATAAAAATCATCCGATTATTATTATAATTATTACACATATGTTTATCATATGTTAGCATTATCAGCCATTTTGAATTAGTGGTTTGTTTTTGACAACTGGAAAGGTTAGTCACGTTTTTTAGTGTTCTTCGATTTTTTTACTTTTGAAAAAAATGGATCAAATAATATGTATTAAATTTTGCGTTAAAAATGGAATAAAGTGCTCCAACGCACTTAAAATGTTGACTGTGGCATTCGACGAGTTTACTTTGTCTCAAAAAAGTGTTTATAAGTGGTACAAGCGCTTTACAGAAGGCCGAGAAGATGTTAATGACGATGAGCGTCCTGGAGTTGCAACCACGTCAACAAACGAAGAAAACATCGAAACAGTGAAGAAAATGGTTTTGGAAAATCATCGAATCACTATTAGGGAAGTTGCAGAGGATGTTGGCATATCAATCGGCTCATGCCATGCAATTTTCTCGGATGTTTTGGGCATGAAACGTGTGGCAGCGAAGTTTGTTCTGAAATTGCTAAATTTTGACCAAAAGCAACGTCGCACTAGTATCGCTCAGGAGTTGTTGAATAACGTCAACAACGTTCCAGATTTGCTCAAAAGGGTCATAACTGGTGATGAAACGTGGGTATATGGTTATGACGTCGAAACCAAGGCCCAATCATCCCAATGGAAGCGGTCAGAAGAGCCACGACCGAAAAAAGCACGCCAAGTTCGATCAAATGTGAAGGTTTTGTTCACTGTTTTCTTCGATTACAATGGCGTGGTGCATCATGGCCAACAGGTCGTACGGTTAATAAGGAATAATACAAGGAAGTTATGCAACGTTTTCGTGAAGCAATACGGCTCAAACGATCGCATTGTGGAAAAACAAATCATGGATTTTGCATCACGATAATGCACCAGCTCACACATCAATGCTTGTTCGTGATTATTTGGCCAAAAACAATGCCGTAATCATGCCTAAACCACCGTATTCACCAGATTTGGCTCCCTTCGACTTTTTCCTATTCCCGAAACTGAAGAGACCAATGAAAGGAAAGCGTTTTGCCACAATTGATTAGATAAAGTAAGAATCGAAGAACGAGTTGATGGCCATACCGAAAAGCGCATTCCAAAAGTGCTTCGAGGATTGGAAGAAGCTCTGGCATAAGTGCATTATATCTGAGGGGGATTACTTTGAAGGGGAGAAAATGGATATTGATGAATAAATAAATACTTTTCGACAAAATTCGAAATTCACCTTTTCTTTTGAACAAACCTAGTATATTTTTTAATTAAAGGTTTAGAAAATATAGTATGGATGAGAAGTATTTTATTTATTTTTGTTTTAAATTATATAGGCTTTGAAAAAAAATCACAATTTTAGATGCAACTTAGAAAATTATTTGCAGGTTTATTGTATTTAAAAAAATATATATAACATATTAGTTATGTAAATATGATTATGTAAATAAAAATTTTAATACAAAACATTTTAAAAAAGAATGTTTTTTCGGGTGAATATTTTAAATTATGAACGGCCAATTTGTGTACCAATGTAAATTAGTAATTTTTAATTTAATTTAAAGTCCACAATACTGCTTATTTCAATATTTCTTTAAATTTTTTGTTTTATATTTTCAAAGTCAACGGGTTAAAACTTTTCTTTTAAATCACTATTAGTCCCCAACAATTGTTAAAGGTGCCTCTAAAATCGCGAAAAATCAATTCCTTTAATGGCCTATATTTCATAATGTAAAACAAATAAATTACTTCTAATCCGTACTAAATATTTACTATACATTTTAATGAAAAAAAAGATCATTGGGTGAGTATTTTGGCATCAAATACAAAATTAAATTTTGGATGAAACAGGCCGCGCACCCGTTCCTCTTAATAGTCATCCTAATTCTAAAAACGATCACAGCACAGCACCGCTACTTGTATTGAGGTATAAGATGGTACAATATACTATTATCCAAAAACAAAATGATTGTAACCGAAACATTGAAATATGAACAATTCAAAAAGCAAATTAACTCCCTGAACTTCGATAATGATATACTGTACCCTTAATGTATACTATCTAGCATGTAAATGAATATTTGGTTATTTTTAAAATTATTATATTTCTAAAATTATTCTGTTGATGTACGTTTGTAGTTTATTTAATAAGTTTTTAATATTATTTACATATTGAATTATTTTTATTATTTTATCATTACGTATGTAAATACTCCTCCCATAACCACGAGCTACTGGAGTTCAACTTATGGAGAGTAGATCAATAGGAAATTAAATAAAATCATGTATATGATGTATTATGTTATGTAATCTTTCGGCAATAAAAAAATATGAGTAAAATTCACATAAATTGTAAGTCTTGAGGGGAATGGCTGCGCGGCCGGTTTCACACTTAATGATATTTTTTTAAATCAAAAGGTATAGCAAATATCTAGTAAGAATGAGAGGTATTTTATTTATTTCTGTTTTTATTTAGAAAATATAAGCCACACGGGATGACAATTTATTCATGTTTTTAGGAAGCAATTTGGTAAATATTTGTGATTAACGGGGAGAAAGACGTCCGAGAGTTATTATTTATAAATTCAAAATAATGATAATATTATTGTGCAATACGATAAACATGGTGTTTTTAAAGAGAAAAATATTTATTACGTTTTTTTTTTAATTTGCATGGGCTAAGCATTTATCAAAATAAAATCAGAAATATTACACATTTCTGACCGTTCCACGAATGTTTTACAAAAACATTTAAAAGGTTGAATATCCTTAAAAAAAGCTGTGAAGGTTTTTCTTTAACATGTCGATAAGACAAATTATAAAAAAAGAACAGTGTATAGTTTAAATTTTTCATAAACGCTAGGTAACTTTAATGTTTTTTTTATATATATTTTTTTAATGCGGATTATAAATCTTTGGTTAAGTTTATTTAAAAACGTAACGAGAAAGGATTAAAAATATTTTTCTCCGCTTTAAAAATCATATTCATATTTTAAATATTTTGTAAAACATACAATAGGACGGGCAGAAAAAGTAATATTTCTGATTAGATTTTGATAAATGCTCAGCCATGTAAATTTATAAAATATTTAATAAATATTTTTCAATTTAAAAACATTATTTTTATCGTATTGTGTAAAAATACTATCAATATTTCGAAATAATAAATAATTCCGCTCCGACATCCCTCTTGCCCTTAATTCGATGCCATTTTTGAAAAAATGTCCCTCGTCCTAACTCAGGAATATGATGAAGTATATAATAAAATTTGAATTTCTGCTGAAAGGAGTTTTGTTTGTGTCAAAATTCGAATTTAGTTAGCGACAATTTCAACGCTAATTTCAGATACTTTTTTGTTTTCGTCGCACTCGCACTTTGTGAGCGGGGGGAAAGCAGAATCGGAAACAGGTACGGGGGAAAGGGAGCGTATATCGCTATAGTCACCTGCCAACAAATACATATACGTCAATCATCATGCTACATCAACACACAATAGGTAGGTATCTGTGCTGTGTGACACAAATCACGACATACGCACATTCCCAGTCAGCCCGCGCGGATGAATCCTAGTAGACGAATTTATTATGGATAATATTCTAGTATTCAATTCAGAATAGTGTATGGGAAAATACTCTTTATATATATAATTCTTAATATGTCGGTATGTCGGTAACCCACATATATTATTATATAAATTATTTTAGTAAGACCCTATATAGTAGGGTATATATAGTATGTTGGTTGTGTTTATGAATAGTTTAGTAGGTACTCACCGATATCCTGAAATTCGTGACAAAATATTGGAGTGATACGGCTAGCGAAGAAATCGAAACACTGTACAACCACAAACATCTGATATTTTTATGATTTAATTGCTATTTTTATATTGAAGTCTGTTCTCACTATAACAAAAGTGTTCTACTATTTTTATATAACAAAAACGATTTTATTTTTTTAATTTAATGTAAATCTAATTAAATAATAATAATCTAATTTAACATTATTAAATTCGATTAACATTAAATAAAAAAAATAAATGGAGTTCTAACAAACATGATAGTCTCTTTTCTCTTTGATTGTGTGATATCTGCTGATATTTTTATAAATTAATTGCTATTATTCAGTGGCGTGGATGAAAAATGAACGATACATAATTTTAACAATAAATTTCTGATCAAAACCAATGACGTTAGAATGAACCTGTCCTAAAGTACCATTTCGACGGGTGGAAGCAAAGGTCACGTGACATCAATTTTGGCACCAGCCTAGTTCACTGCCGTCCACGTTTGTGTCGCGCAATTTTGACTGCGGTAAGTAAATTATAAAACATTTCTAAAAGGGTCAAACCAAATATTCGGAATTTGTAAACAAACAAAACATTTTTATCTATTTGCTGTTTTACTTAAATTGGCGGTACGCCTAGCTCGCTCACTTATATTGGTTTCTTCCCCTTGCGTGTTAGAGCAACTTTGTGCATTATTTGCTCTGTGTATCAAAGCGTATTTCTTTCAGAAATATTGTAAACATAAGGAACTTGTACATTCATTTATACAATTGGCCACAAGAATTAGCGGAACGCGATAATAAAATTGCCATTTTCAAATATTCAATGCACAATTCATAACCAAATTTGAGAAACTGCAAACAACCTACCTTTGGTCATAGAGCAATGTACGCCATTGCTATTATTGTATTGAAGTCTGTTCTCACTATGTATAACAAAACTGTCCTACTATTTTGCATATGACAAATTATGTAATTGCTATTATTGTACGAGGGTTGTCCGTAAAATAAGTTTCCCTACTTTTTTTTAAATAGGGACATTAAAATTATTTTTTTTTTTAATTCTGGATCGTAGCTTCGTCTTCCCCCTCCACATCCCTATCCGGCCGAACTCGCTGCGTCGCTCAGTGTCGGTTTGGCAGCCGTAAATAATGGAGCTCCCGATCGCATCGCCGAAGAAGGGCGCACAGACGTCCATGACGAACAGCGGTCAGGATGGCCATCGGTCAGTGACGAAACGATTGCGAAAGTGGAAGCGGCAATGCTGGCGCCCTTCTTTGAATTCTTTGCACCACTTGCGCACCATTTGAACACTCATGCACGTTTCTCCATACACTTCTGTCAGTTGAGAATGAATTTCTGTCGCCGAATGGCACATAAAAAACGAATCACGGAGCGTCGTACTTCACACCTCGCGGGCGATGCGACCGGGAGCTCCATTCTTTATGGCTGCCAAACCGACACTGAGCGTCGCAGCGAGTTCGGCCGGATAGGGATGTGGAGAGGGAAGACCAAGCTACGATCCAGAATTAAAAAAAAAAATAATAATAATTTCCCTATTTAAAAAAAAAAAGGGGAAACTTATTTTACGGACAACCCTCGTACTAAAGTCTGTTCTCACTAAAAAAAAACTGTTTTAAAAAAAAAAACTGTTTTCAAACGATTAAAAACTACCTTTCAACACTCTGCCCGGAAACTCGTGGTACAAGCTGAAAACTGGTGAATCTAAATCACACTAAACCCAAAATAACAAAACAAAAAATCGATATTTTTATCGAAACTACGGACTTAAAAATTTTTGAGTCTGGTCTATGTGTCAACTCATTTTAAAAGGCAGAAACAGCTGATACTAATCCCGTAGCGACCGACTTTGTTCAAATTTAATTTTAATATTTCTACTTTGAACTTGATTTATTCGAGAATAGTATCTAACATATGAATGTAAATAGGAAACACATAACAAAATACCAGGGTAAAATTTAACTGGGAATTTTGTCGCAGATATCCAAAACAAACTCTAGGGATATTACCCCGATGTATCCCTATTATAAGATAATAATATATTTTAAAGACCCATTAAAATGTACCTGGTTACCCGTAGTTCATGTAACTACAAGACAAAAACTGCTATAAAATTCATTTCAGCAAACAAGACGGAAATCACAGGGAAAAAACAAAACCAGAAATAACCATATGTTCAAATAAAAGCTGACACAAATGACATTACATAATTTTTTTTAAAACCATAGATTAAGTAAACAAACACAATGTAATCTGTCATCCTGAGGGTAATAAACCAACCCGAAAGTAGTTTTTAAAACATTTTAGTAAACAGTACCATCAGCAATAAACCAAATTTCAAGTCATAAATAAAAACAATAAAAGCAGGGGGACTCACTCCTGACATCGATACTATATATACCATAGATTTAGTTTTAATTGTGCCAGTTAGACGATGCCCGTGATAGGGTAAAACTGATCCGGTCGAAAATAAGGAGAAAAAAGTTTCAAAGGTTTTTTTATTAAAAAAAAAATTCTTTAACTAAGGGTTAAACATATAGTAAAACCTGATAGTAACCCCGTGGCAGGGGTAAAGTGGGTATAAATCTCCATTAAATGAAGAAAAAAAATCTTTGTCCAAATGCAGTGTTTGTTTTGTTTTATAAGGTGAAAGTACTTCAATAAGTCAAATAAGTATAGTTTTAGAATAGACATTATTCAAGTTATAATGATGCTTAGATGAACATTCCAAACAGTTCAATATATTATATTATAATAGTTTTCAGTGATGAAGCGAAGTGCAAAACATCAAAATTTATCTAAATATAAATTTAAAGGAAGGGTCCAATTACTCGTAGGTACCTTACTTGTATAAAATAATACATTTCAGCGGCAAGTTTGCACTGGTTGATGCAAATATATTGACGCGTGAAAGTAATACGTTATTTTTCTGTTTTTTTCCTTTTTACAATGTAAAAAGCCCCCCCCCCCGCCTTCCCTTCATACACCGTCCGCCTCACGCGCCCTACGATGTTAGACAGAAACGCACGAATGCCAAACTGAATTCTGAAATCTGAGGCATGCGAGCGAATGCGTTAGTCTTAAACTTCTTGTAAAACCTAAAGCATGTGTAATCAGCCAATACCGATGTGTCATCAACAATGTGTACGACATATTTTATTAGAACATGACAGTAAAACAAAAACTAGGGCTATATATAGATATCAACACATACTGTAGTTAAAATAGATAAAGGTAACGATACTCGGAAAATTGATAAGAATTCACAATGTTTAACAAGCGGTAACAATATCACACCTTACTGGCATAATCTCCCATCTTAGAACAGGTAAAGAAGGTTGATAACACCATATTTTAGTTAGTGAGAATGTATTAACAATTACTAAAAAAACAGATACAAATTATTAATCATCGAAATTATATAATCATAAGTATCGGGACATATCGTGTAAAGAAGGCAATAGAAATGATGTCACCATTTTTTTTTACAAAAACTATAATTTCATCAAATAGATTAGAAATAATTTTCTAATAATGTAATTAGACTTACTCATACTCGGATATTAATCATAATATTTTTATTACAGAGTGGTCAACAAAGGTAGACTGTCACAGAGGTGCGTACTGTGTGCCCATGAAAATAATTAATGCCACAAAAAAATAATGATTGCAGTAAGTAAGATTGATTGATTCTCATTTTCAAAGGCTTTCACACTCATAAACTCATTTTTATTTCAAATTTGGTATGCATATTTAATACCACCTTTTTTTGTGAAACAACACCTCAAGGGCGCTTTGCAAAGCTACAAAATAACTTGAAACTGTTACTTAAATTACGATAAAATGCTTAGCCACATAACAAGAGGAAGTACTGTATGTTTAACCCTTTAACCGCGGACATCGTGTACAGACAGAGTTCCACCATTGCGGATCCCGTGTATAGCCCTTTAAGTACATTGATGGCCCAATATTAAACAAGTCAAAATCTGTTGTTTTGAGATAATCAATATTTCAGAAACCATGTGAAATTTTATTAGTTCTCACTATTCTTTATTTTTTTTACTTAATGTAAATCAAATTTAATAATAATATTTTATTATTGTGACAGCTGTTTTGGCATACAATACAATTTTCAAACTGTTTAAAAAAGTAATTAAATGGAATTCTACAAATTAAACACAAAAACAAATAATAACTGTTCTTTCTGTTCGAAATTGAAGTGTATAGGGCAGTGGTCGGTTTTAAATGGAAACAAATATTAAAAATAAATTTGTATAAAATTGGGTACATTTGAATGTTTGAAGCTTTTAGGGGAACGGCTGCGGTGCCTGTTTCATACAAAACTGAATTTTGGATTGGAGGCCAAAATACCCATCCAAACTGAATGATCTATTTTTAAAATTAAAGATTTAGTAAATATCTAGTAGGGATGAGAAGTATTTTATTTATTTTGGTTTTACCTTATGAAATATCGGCCATTAAAGGAATTGATTTTTCGCGATTTTAGAGGCATCTTTAACAATTATTTAGAGGCTAAAAGTGATTTAAAAAAAGTTTTAACCGATCTTCTTTGAAAATATAATGAAATATAAAATTAATTTTATTTTTAAAATATTAAAATAAGCATTATAGTGGACTTTAAATTAAATTAAATTAAAACAACCGATTTACGGTGGAACGCAAATTTGCCATACGGAATTTAAAATATCGACCCGAAATTTTTTATTTTTTTTTTAAATGTTTTATTTTTTATTTATGTAATCATACTTACATAGCAAATGTGATATATTTTTTAAAAAGTATGATAAACCCGCAAATAATTTTCTAAGCTTCCTTTAAAATGATGAAAATTGATTTTTTTTCGTGGCACATACTTAAAAAATTAAAACAAAAATAAATAAAATACTTCTCATCCGTACTAGATATTTACTAAACCTTTAATAAAAAAATAGATCATTCCGTTTGGATGGGTATTTTGACCTCCAATTCAAAATTCAGTTTTGTATGAAACGGGCACTGCAGCCTTAAGATCCCCTTAAGATCAAACTGATTTTTCGGCTCCCTGGTCAAAGATTTTTATGTTTTTTTTTTTCTATTTAAAATTCGCAAGAGCTCCTTTTGGCGAATAGTTTGATACCGATATTGTAATTTATGGTTTTTCAAACTTGTTGCAGTTTCATAATACTGGGCCATCGATATATAGTTTTATTATTTCCTATGTTAAACAAAAGTAATTCGATAATTTCAGTATTTTGAAGCATTTTCGACATTTGATATCATATCATAAAAAATATTTGTATTCAATTTTGGAATAACTTATTAAAGCTTATAAACCTCTTTGTAAAAATATTTGTGCTTCTTATAAATATGAAGGTAAGACTTTATTTCAATTTAATTAAATACAATTTGTTAATTCTAAAAAGTCCGCACAGGGAATAAGATTGCATGATGCTTATTCAGCAGTAAAAGGGTTAAATTGTCCCAAGCAACGGATAATTAATACAACACAGAAAAATCGGTCATAAATAACATTGTTTTATTACATTCAATGGCTATGAATACCTACCAATTACAATATAAAAAGTGAGGTCAATAAAATTTGGTGAAACTATGGTTAACAAATCTGTACCTTGAGCTGAAATCATATTTTTTACAAAATTGAATGCCAATTTTAATAAATATTCAATGCTGAAAATACTGGAGTCCTCCGATTTACTATTTCTAAAATAGCCTAGTCTAAAACATCGGAAGTCCAGTAGTACTTATTTAGGAGCAAAGTAAAATTTCAAACCCTTCTATTCTAAAATTTTGAAAATGTTACTTCTGGATATTCAGCTTTATGGTAGGGTTCCGAGGACAGCGTCTATGGCGTCAGTGTTGCCGTGACAGAGCGACAGTATTACTAACAATAAAAATGTACAAGAGCTTATATGAACACAGCGATACCGGCGCCCTAGGTCAGTACGAGTCAGTATCACTATGTTCGTATAAGCTCCTGTACATTTTTACAGTGAATAACACTGTTGCGGTGACACTAACGCCGTGTCACTGTCACCATAGACACTGTACTCGAAACTCTAACTTAAAGGTACAGGAAATAATGCAATGGAGAAAATGAATGCTCCTTGAAATTATTATGAAAAATAACACTGAAGTGCTAAAATATATTTGCTTAAAATGATGAAAACACGTCTTGTAGCAAGTTGGCATAATTGGTCACATCGGCATTTTGTAAAATGAGACTTAAACCAACATCGACATTTTAAAATAAATATTTGTCAACCATAACCGGTATTTATGTTTAAGCTACAATTTCCATACATAACTTCCTGTCTGGTTAGTTATGAGTTGCCGGGTTCAATAAATTGAGTAATTCAAAGAGAGTATCTACGTGAAAGGGAAAGAAAACGGCAATAACTTGTTTAAACTCCCATTGTATATCGTATCAGAAAACTGAAAATATAAAAATATTTTTAAAAAAACTTGTTTTTGATTCAATCCATTGAAAAAACACTTACAGTGCAATGAAATCGAAATTCATAAATGGTTTTGGATTATCAGACTGATTTTTTAAAAACAGAAGGAAGACCAACACATTTAAAATAATTGTCATATTCACTTTAAATTAACACACTTTTTAACTAATCAAATTGTAAAAATATTAAATTATGCTATTGACATGAATAACAAATATAATGACTCACTTTCACCAGATCATAGCCCCGGTTCCTGCAGACACTGACAAACTCAAGCCATCGCAGCTTTTGGAACTTCTTTTCTGACATCCAAATTCCTATCAACTTGAAATTGTTTGTGGCTTCGTCGCACATGTTTGGGTCGAGAATAAAACGCAGGAAAATTAAAGTGTTCGCGGTTGGCGCCCATCGACGAATAGGAACGTTCTGAGGTAAACAGTTCAGACTTCAGACGGGCACGCTTTCGGACTCACTACGTAAATGACTACTTTACTGCGAAATAACACCAATCTCAACAACCAGTTTGAGTTTTCACAGTTTTCTATTAATTTTTGTCAAATTTGACAGTGGTGACAGTCGTTATTCAGTGTGGCCATAATGAAAATACTTTATCGAATTGTAGTGGATCTTTTCGGTGTTAAGGTAGGTACCAACTACCAACGCAATAAAAGTGATTATGTCAAAAATAAAATTATGCGAAATAAAAACATGTTCTTACATTGCCAAATAAATATACTTTTCATTTATACTGAATGTTCCTTAGAGATGAATTTATATAACAAAATCGGCTATGTGTGTACAGCTGGTGTTTCTAAACATTTTAAAGCAACTAAATATAATATTTTGTCTTATCGAAAACATACATTTTTTATGTACATTCGTCAACTTTGTAAATCGATACACAAAATGAAACGCATGGGTGTATATAATAATATTATGATTCTCACTGCGTCGAACCCTGAAATATATAGATAAATTCATAATTAATTTTTAATAAAAAAAAATACGGATAATCATTTAGCACAATATGCTTCACTCCAAATAAAATAATTTATTGTTGACTGCACACTTAGTTCCCTCGGGGTGAACGCTTATAAAGCGCCCTTGAAGTAAAGCTAGTCATTAAACAACGCTATAGAAAATTGACCATTTTATTTTTTATAATAGCTGGCTTCAGATTTTGAAACGATCACGATAAGGAAAGTAAGTAGATAGGAAATGTGGAATGATTCCAACGTTCAAACGTTCTGATCACCGACGTTGTCATCCTTCACCAAAACTTTACTAAAGCTGAGATGAATTTTTATATTCTTAAAGTACCTACTAACGTTCTTTAGCGGAGGAAAAATCGTTTTGTGGTGATCTGGACTCTTGTAATTTATCTCCTTCAGCCGATTCCTCTTCAATAAGGAACTCGAGTGAAAAATATAATGGCTTCAAAAATATTTATTCATATAGATCAGCAAACGCCGATTCTGAATATATAACTATATATTATTTATTATGTATACGTAGAATTTATAAATCTTTTTTGAAGTTAATAAAAAAATCACCTCATCAAAACATCTTGCTTGGTTGGTACCATTTCATTTGGAACATCTGATGTCATGTACGCAATCTGTTTTTGGATTAGTATGAACATTTTTATTTTTCCATTTTGATTTGTATTTTAAACACGTATTTTTTTTAGTTTTGACGAAATTTAAACTTAATTTAGGTGACTTTAAGCTGGATAATTGATGTTAAATATAAAAAAAAAACTACCACTAAAATTGGAGTATTCATGAGCAAACCAATTATCAGTACGGATATATTTTAAATATACTATCCTAATTATGATATGTTACAAATATCTCTTTATAACAAATTTACTATGTACAATTTTTTTTTTAATAACACTGTAATATATGTATATACATGTACCCTATATTATATTACTTTAATTACCAATAATAAATAATGTACACTCTTCTTCCATCCACAAGCAAATGCTTCTAACGGAAGAATAGGATAAAATCTATATTATATCATGTAACAAAAAGTTTAATTAATAAATTAATCAATTTTTTTTTAAATATTATCATAATGCTCAATACTATTATTATTCTTCCATTTAAAGTTGCTAAAAAAGTACATAATTTTATTACTTGTGTTTGGTTATGGTTTACCATGAATAGTATATAAAATTATGTACGGTAAAGTTCATCCTTATTTTGACATTTGACATTCTAACCTTAAAACTGATCAAAACCGACCGGCCATAGATTTGGAGCGTTTTGTCGAACTTTAAAAAACCAGCACAATCTTTTTATCTATAGTCAATTTCCAGAGTTCAAATTTTTTTCAAAGGTTCAATTTTCCAAAGCCCGACAAAGCGCTCCGAATCTATGACCGGTTAGTTTTGAGATTAGAATGTCAAATATCAAAACAAGGATGAGCTTTACCGTACATAATTTTATATTTTATTCATAGTAAACCATAACTAAACATAAGTAATGTACCTTTTTACATACTTTAACTCAAAGAATAAAAATAGTGTAACATTACATTATCGTCTAATATCTGCATTGACAATTAATTTGCCCATGAACATTATTATTCCTAGTATATTTTTATATTCAATATATACAGCTTAGTCACCCAATTAAGCTCAAATATCGCCAAAACTAAAAAAGAACGTATTTAAAATAGAAAACAAAAACGTCAAACAAAAATTTCCATACAAATCCAGAATACTTGAGTCAAGGGTACAAACATAACAGGAGGTTTCAATTATTTATTTTTATTATTTTTTTTATTTAAGTTTTTAATCCAGCAGGACTGGGTGGGTAGTGCAAACCCAGTCTGCCATATCACATGAAACACATACAATATAAATAGAGAAATGAATACAATAAAATAATAATAATAATAAAAATGAAAAAGGTTAAATAATAATATAAAAAAAAGAAAAGAAATGTATTAAGTAAAATAAAAAGTAATTATGAAAAGATAATTACATCAAAATAAAATAAATAAAATGAAAAACTTAATAGAAAATAGTAAAATAGAATAAATTAAATAAATTTAATTGAGTAGATCATCTTCAGGGTGGCAGTCGCATCATCTGCATCCATCGCTCAAAGAGTGGAGAGCTAAGCAACGCGGATGTAGCCACGACAATGGCGTTGGTTGACTCCCGTGTCCTGCCCCAGAAGCTGGCTAGTCGGTGGCGAAGTAAGGCGGGGAATGAGTGGACCCTCCCTTCAGTGAACATCGTAGAGGCACTGCAGAACCTTGGAAGTTGCAGAAATTTCCTGTGTGCGTTGTTGTAGCACACCCTCAACTTGTCCCATTGCGCTGGTGAGTATTGCGACCACAGCTCAGATGTGTATAGGGCAGTGCAGTATGTCTTAAAAAGCAGTTTCCTGACATCATCGCTACAGTGGTAGAACCGCCTTGAGAGCATTTCGGCGCGTATATTGATGGCTCTTCTTTGTCGTTCCATATCTTCCATATCGTTCATGTCTTCTGTAAGGATATGCCCCAGGTATCTGACCTGACCAGGTATTCGCACAAGTCGAGGCCACAAGCAGTATATTTCCTTCTAGCCAGATTGGTGGGATATTCAATGGCTCCTTCTTGTGTTTAAATACAACTATAAGTGATTTTTTGGAGTTATACAGCAAGTTATGTGAGTTTGCGTACTCTTCACATATTCGCACAAGTTGTCTCGTCCCATTAATCGATGGTGCGAGCAGCACCATGTCATCGGCGTAGTTGATGTTATTACTCCTTTCTCCGCAGATATGGCAACCAATCCGTGAGTCGTTAAGCTCTTGTAGGAGGTCATCAATGTATATATTAAATAGAGTGGGAGACACACTACCCCCTTGCCTGACTCCGCTTTTAAGGAATAGGGGTTTAGAAGAAGCTCCTGCCCATTGGATGAGATTTTTCTGTTGCCCATACCAAGTAGCCAGCATATTGACTGCTGTTGATGTTGCTGTTGGTGGCACACCACGTTTTGTGAGTTTTTCCCATAATAAGTGGTGCGACACACGATCGAAAGCCTTGCTAAGATCTAGAAAACACCCATAAACGGTTGTTTTTCTTTTTTTGTAGTAGGCTATTGTTTGTTTGACTCCATATATGACCATATCAGTTGATGAAGCACTCTTGAAGCCGAATTGGTTATCCAGGGTAGAAAGTTTGTTTTTTATAAGCATGAGTAAGATTTTTTCAAATAGTCTTAAAATAATTGTCGCCAAGGAGATCGGTCGGTAATTTCCCAATATCGATGCATTCAGTTTATTGGATTTCAAGATTGCTATGATGATAGTTTGACTCATATCCATCGGCATATAATTGACTCATATCCATCGGCACATGTGTGTCTTAGGAGGCTCGAGTATAAGGCGGCTAGGATAGTATAGATCTGATCGCCTGCGTACCTTATATCAGTGCTCCGCAACCTTTTCTCATCTACGGCACACCAAAATTATTCCTAGAATTCCGCGACACACCAAAAGCTAAAATATATAGGTGTTAAATTGAATTTTACAATAAATTTTCGTACATTGCATTTGACCGCGGCACACCTGTATTCGGCTCACGGCACACCAGTGTGCCACGGCACACCGGTTGCGGAGCACTGCCTTATATGTTCAATACCTATGGCATCGTATCCTGGGGTTTTACCTAGAGCGGTTTGCTTAATAGCGCCTACAACCATTTCAGGAGTGACATTCATGACCAGGTCATCATTGGTGGCAGGTAAGCACGTCATTATAGATGGTTTCGTGGTATCTCCTTGATCCCCACTTAAAGAGAAAAAGTCTCTAAATTCGTTGGCTATATTTTCATCCCCCGTGATGTTGTTGACGCATAGTGGAAAATTGCTCTTGGATTTCAACACAGTTGACGTTTTTTGCCAGAACTTTCTAAAGTCTTTGTTGTGCATAGATATAGCTATGCTATTCATTGGTGCTTTGTTTTCGGAGTGTTGGCATTTTCGGAGAGCAATTTTGAAAATTTTCTTGCTTGTTTTTCTTTCATCTGCAATTCTACCTTCCGTAGGCTTTCCGGCCTGAACCCAGCAGAGGAATGCATCCCTTGATAGACGATACAAAGTTGAGACTTGATCATTCCATCCAGGAACAATGTTACAGTTTTTTTGGGTCCTTTATTTTTAAATGCTTGTTTGGCGGAGTTTCTTAGCGTTTTGACAATAGTATCGTAGAGAGAATCTAGTTCAGTTCTGTGAATCTTGCTATCACAGTTAGATTTTTGACGAGATGATTTTTTATTCTCTGAAAAATAATGATTTATAAATTCTACGTATTATGAATCGACGTTTGGTGATAACGTTAAGTGAATATGTATTTTTAAGCCGTAATATTTTTCACTGGAGTTCCTTATATTTAAGAAGGTACCTACTTCAAGTTTTTATTTTATTTGGTAGGTACTTGGGTACCTATATTTTTTAAACATGTTAAAAGTGGTGAAAACGAATTTTTGGAATTCTAGTATATATACGTAACTAGGTAGAATCAACATTTCATGTACAATACATGCAATATACCCACACATGTATATTGAATATGTATATTGAGTATATTGTTTGTATTATTGAATTTACTGCCTAGAATTTACTGTACAGAGATACAATACCATATCTACCTACCTATACTTAAAGTTCACCGGAAAGCAACTTTTTTTTACACAGTTGATTGCAGTGCCGTGCAGGCCATAAAGCAAGAAAAGCTGTGCCTACACTAAACAAAATGAACAATGATAAGAAATTATGGAAAAATTTTAAAAGGTGACAAGTTTCTGATGAAAACGTATTTCTTCCGTGAATTTGGTAAAGAACTTGTACGCTCATTTCAGCGGAAAATGATACCAAAATAGTCATTTTCAAATGTTCAATTCACAATTCATATCCGAACTGGGAAAACTACACACCGCCTATCTTTGGTCATAGAGCAATGCACGCCACCGGTTGCTTGTAAAGTAATGTATTGTTCTACTCCTGATTCTAGCGACACACCTTGTCCGCAGAATTAAAGTATTACTGAAGGTGGGGGCAAGGAACACAACAATAATATATTAGTATTATTATACTGCCGTCGTAAGTAAAAACACAGTACCTTCCTTGGGAGAATCGAGAATCATGGAAGATACAGTGTTTTTAACTAAGCCAAATCAAGAGTCCAAGCAAATATCTATCTTACTGAAGTGCGGGACGTATGAAAAAGTCGATAAAATTCGAATGCGTTTAAAAACACTAACTTTAACTTCTCTAATGAAATTAACGTATTAATATATAGATATCGCTGATGATACCCTCTATTTCCCCGAAAACTTGGGGTGCGGTATTATTTTATTTTCTTATTTGATAAAACAACAATGTTGGTTTATTAAAAAAAATAAAACTTTCAAAGTAATGAAATTACTCTTTCTATTTGGATGATATTTCACTATTTGGACGATTATTGTAATATTTGTATCAGATTCATGGCCCATGGTTCCGAATCCTCACGGTATACAAACAATTATGTTCAAATATACTTTGCACGAGTCGTGTACTTTTTCCGTTTATTTATTTTCAAATAAAAATAGTTGGTAATCAAGGTCATAATATCCTGTTCAATAAGGGGCATTTTTTTCCCAAATTTCCATTGCTATAGTATTACGTTATAAGCCCCGAAATTCAGACAAGGGCCTGTAGTCAAAAATCGAACTTAGTGCTCCATCCATTCGAACCACCGGGAGATTCATTTTCGTTCAAACCTGAGGGTAACTCGCCCTGGCACGCCAAAACCGACCGTTCGCATATCAAATTTCATAGAAAATAATGCTCAGAGTGGGTCAAATACAAAATGTTCAAAATAAAAATCAAAAAGCGTCGGCACGCCAAAACCGTCCATAAGCATATCGACGTTCGAAGAGAGTAAGGCTCATTTCAGGTTCCATTCTCAAAGGGGAGGATTGCCCGGCTGGGTCACTCAAAAAGTTTGCTGGAAATATAATCAATTAATTTTGTCTTTTATTATTAAAATTTCTATTTTAAGAAAATCAGTCAGGAGGTCTCGATGAACGTTCGCGTCGCCGAATCGCGTTTCTAAAATTAAGATGTACACAAGTTCCTTGATTTCTCCTTACGTTTACGGTTATAACAAAATATCTATTACGAAAAGACTTCTGGCGTTCATGAATTCGACATACGGACGATCAACCAATGACGTTTAAAAAAAAAAATTAAAAAGACAATTTGAATATTACTATTAAAATTAACGATTTTTTTTTTGTTAAAAATTAGTACTAACTATTTGAACACCCTTCAAGTAAATAAAATAATAATTGAAAAGCGCCTGCACGCCAAAAACGTCCGTAAGCATATCGATGTTCGAAGAAGGTAAAGCTCAGAGTGGGTCAAATTCGATTTCAACAACACCTAAAATGCAGACAATCGCGGCTGACTCTGGACCGGTTTGAAAATATTTCGTTAAATTTTAGGCATTGACTTGCGGAAAACTGTAATCCGTTAAATTCGCGTACCCGAGAGGTTAAATAAAAGGACAATACTTACTAAAACTGATGTCGGAAGGTTTATAAATCTTCAGAATTTCCGCGATCAATGAAAACTTTGTCACCATATTCGTTCAAAATTTTGACATTTGAAAAATCGGAAAAAACGACATATTTTTATCCTTCCAGCCGATTTACCCGCGTATCTATGGAATCATTCTCACTGGAGAAAATTCCATAGTTAGTTCGCAAGTACCTAGCCGAAAACGTAATCTATTGAAGAATTCGAATTTAATTATTGGGTAGGTACCCAATTTTCGAGGTACCTATCGGGAGAGTATTAAAAAAATAATTTAAAGGTAAAATCACATAATTCGGTGAAGGTAAAAAATCATTAAAAATGCGTTTATTGATAGAAAACAACAATTTTTTCTTTGAAAAATTAAAAAAAAACTATATAGCGCTGTTTTTTTACTTTCACTTCGAACTTAGCAGTTAATAATAATAATAATAATTGGACCATTTCCATAGCGCCGCTTTTGTGAGAAATCACCTCAGGGGCGCTGTACAAATATTACTTCCGATTCTTATATTACGTCTATTCTACGAATTTATATAATATTTATTTTCTCTTTTTGGACAGGCTATCATTACACATTATTTATAGATCATATAAAGAGATGCAGTTAAATTATCAAAACTAAATTTAATGTTAAATTGGAAAAATAAAAAAGAAGCTAATTGTATTTATTCCTTACGATATATTGCAAGACGCTAATACAAATGATAGAGTGATTGTTTTCATTATATTCAAGAGTGTATTAAAGCTAAGACAAAGAATTATTATCCATATTTTTAGGATAAATAACACAGAATACTCTTAAAAGGGTGAAGCGGCGGGGGAGGATGGTGGCGGTGGGATTGATCCAGAGGGCCCTCAAAATCTTCTTTGTCTTGGTGACGACCCTGGGCGGCGTGACGAAACGGTTGGTGTTGGTCTGCACGTACGCCAGGCTCTTGTCAGCCGGCTTCAGGATCCGGAAGTCCGGATCCAGCGTGTCGACCACTGACATCATTGCTCCTGCATTATCGAATTCCCCGCAGTACCAGTTGCTTCTTGGTAAAGAACTCACACCCGTCCTCTACCACCTGATGCACCCGGCAGATCAGGTCAAAGTCGTGCTTGTTGAGGAACTTGGCCACTATATCAATGACGAAGGTAAAGGCTCGTTCTCGCCCCAACTGGCGGTGTCCTTGTTGGGGTCCCAGCAGCCCACTTCCCAGTTGTATACAATATTTTTTACAACCGCCGTAGCCGGAGTAACCCGGCTAACTTTTGGCAATTCACTAGTACATGTGTTAAGGGCCTTCGATCGACCGCCAGATGTGACCGATGACCGTTGGTTTGTTCGGCAGAACGAAGCAGATTTCAACTCAAAATATTTTAAATATTTGGGTTTTTATTATAAACTTGATTTAAGCTCGAATCGACAGCACTAAAATTATGTAATTTTTATAAAAAGAACCTAAAAATTATTGCGGTTATTTTATGCTATTTTTACACCGGGAAAATTGATAACTTCCCAATACTAAGTTAAATCAGGAGCGACTATGAAACGCAGCTGGCAGCCACGAGGGCGCCTAGCATGTATAGTTAGCTCCTAGGTCCCCCTTTTGCGAGATTGGGCTGATGCTTTTATAGGAAAATATTATGCAAAATACATTTATTCAAATAAAATCACCAGAGGTGGGGTAGGGGTTGGAGTAGAAATAGGGCTACGATCATACGAGCAGGGGTAGGGGTAGGGGTAGGGGTAACCAATATAAGTATCAAACTGGGCGTCTCCACATACGCAACCTGATTTGCGCAATTTTGCATCAAACTCCTAGGGCCCCATTCGTCGAGATAAAGCTTTAAATACTTAATCGTGGTAGTCGTAGGGTAGGATTTGGGTAGATATAGGGTAGATGTAGGATAGGAGTGGGGTAGGTGTAGGGGTAGGGGTAGGAGTAGGGGTAGGGGTACAAGTAACCGATATGGGTATCAAACTGAGCGTCTCCACCTACGCAACTTGATTCGTGCAATATGAAAAATTGGCAGCAAAATCCTAGGCCCCCTTTTGCGAGAAAAGGCTCACACAGAACTAAATAGGAATGGTGGTAGGGTAGGAGTAGAAGCAGGAGTAAGAGTTTCTCAAGGTTCCATATTAGGTCCAATTTTGCATATTATTTATGTGTCATTTATTAAATACATTTTTAGACATGTAAAGCACTTTGTATATGCGAATGATACTGCTTTGGTAATTTCTAGCAGTGATTTGCAATCATGATTTTTTTTTTCAAAATTTTTTGAATGAAGATTTAGATAGATGGGGCACTGTCCCACCTACCATCTAAATCAATAACATCGTATTTTCCAATCTTAGCACTCTAGCTCACTCAAAAGTCACGAGCCGCCACTGTTGGCGTGTGTGCAGACGGAATATGGAATGAAAAAAATTGTTGTTGTAGGTTTATAACTCAAGTCCTTCAGGAAACTTATCAAAATAAAATATTTTATTGTAACACCAATACCTACAGTACATTTTCCAGAGAAATCTCTGCCTTTGTTCTTTACTATATCTGCGATTTCATAAAAGGCTTCCCTTTACACCAGAAGATGGATGGTCGCAATGGATTTCAGGTTTCGCGTTTCTTTCATAAACCCAGATTTTCTTCAAATTAAATTTCTTCGCTTGTATTCGATCCTTCTTCGATTTCAATATATTTACTTGACCCGTCTGTGGAGTCATAAGAAGTTTTCTCCAGTCCCTCGTAGCGAACTTTCTAAATGGCTAAAACCAAACAAGACGGCGGCCACAAAGCAGCTAATAAAATACTTTTATAAATTCCTAAATTGCCAGGTCCAATTGGGAGGGTATTCCAAGAATGTACTAGTATACACAGTACATAAAAAACTTTGTCACCAAATCTTGCAGCTTTCGTATGAAAGGGTTCAACCAGTCTGTTCGACCGGTTCGACGCATCAGACTTGGCCGACCTGAGCGTGAGTTGCCTCTGAGTAAGATTGGCCCCCACACAGAGATCAGTCAAGTATGATGGTGCCAGCCGGTTCGGTGCCTTGCATCATAAGACAATTCTTAAAGTGAACTCTTTCTGTGACTCGAAGGCAGTGTAGGCTATGATTATAAAGTTAAAAATGATTTTCTATTATAAGGAAATAATCAAGTTATTATGTTTAGCTAATGTGCGAATCAAATACAGTATAATATTTTTTAATAGATTCTTGCTTGTGTAGGGATGTACTGTATCATCGGACTTCCGCGTGGAAATGGGAGTGTTCCAAACCATTTCGAAACAATTTGATTCACTATCGGTGTGCACCACTACACAAGCAAAAACATCTTTAAAATGATTTGCCTGTACACATTGCATCAAATTATTCATATTATTATGATTAATATTTTAAATTTGAAAATAATCAAAAATGTATACCATGCCCTTGTTCACTCTTTGCTTATCTACTGCATTATTGGTTGGGGAGGATCTTAGAAAAACAATTTTAAATCAGTAAGTTTCACAAAGAATCATCATAAAAGTAATACCTAAAAAAAAATCCACCTTCTCGACGAAATCACTTTTCACACTATTTCCAGTACCAAATGTAGGAGATATATTTAAGCAAGTTTCAATTATAAAAATGTGTAAAGAGAAGAATCTTAAAGAAAAACAGGAATATTACAAACGTATGAGAAATGGAAATCAATTCATAACACCTAATTTTAAAACAACTCAAATGCAAAACCTTTATATCCTTTTTTTATACGACCAAGAATATCATTTAATTAAATATTATGTAAAATTCTTTTAATGCAACTTATAAGAAAAAAAAAATTAAACAAAAATTTAAAAACAAAAAAAATTTCCCTACCTCTTTATAATATGCATTTTAAAAAATCTGTAATTTTTTAAGTTTTGTGAGAGTTTTCTTCACCAGGTAGTGCAGTGACATCTCGCGGTGGAA
Source organism: Halesus radiatus (assembly GCA_022606495.2). Classification (NCBI taxonomy): domain Eukaryota; kingdom Metazoa; phylum Arthropoda; class Insecta; order Trichoptera; family Limnephilidae; genus Halesus; species Halesus radiatus. The sequence continues at coordinate 122,307 of JAHDVE020011026.1, forward strand.
AATGACAATGCTATTTGTAGTCGAGACTCAAACCGGGCTTACGTGAAAATCTGTGTCTTATTGGATAGGTCTGCTAGAAGCGGCGGAAAATATTTTCTGTCAAAAATCACAGAGTACCTAAAGAAAAATATTATTCAGATTTTTGTAACAGTGGTGTACTCGTACTTACGAGCTAATAGCTAATTAGGTGCATCGGACCAACCGCTACACTTTTCAGTATACGACACCTTGCAATAGGTACCTACACTACAATATACTTTTTAGTACACTACGTATCCAATAACTCATGACTTAAAAATAAGATATTATAAAAAAGAAAAAAATTCAGATTTCAATAATTTGCAAAGGACAAAATTATGCATTCACATTTGGGAATAATAATAAAATATGCAACCATTTTCTTTCATTCCCTGCGTCTTTTTCTGTTTCGTGTTTCAATAAGGTTTGTTAATATTATCTTCTTCAATGATTAAAATCTATTAGAAAAAATAGATCTAGCAACGTACCTACGTCTTTTTAGTAAAGTTAACATATTTTACTTGTTTCTTGTATTTGTGACGTTTTTTAATCCGTCCCCTCTGCCTACCCCTGCGGGGAAACGGCGTGATGGTTAGTTAGTTAGTTAAGCATTTATGTTTCAAAAACGAATTCTATAAACATTCTACTAAACAATATATACCTTATATCGTTGATTGTACATTGTGGATTTTGTTCAGTGAACTTCGGACTACTCAACAAAACAACATTTCTAGTATGGTGGCACTTTCTAAAACTTAATTAGTTCTCATACACTCTAACAATATAAAATGGATTCAGCACAAATGACTTAGGTACATAATTTTTATGAGTTTAATGAATCGGTAGCATCTGATTACGTTGTCTGACAGAAGAGTTATGTCAGACCTAGTTGTATTATATGGAATCATTAGCAACCTAATTGACAGGCCTGCCATCCTCGACACTATTAAATTAAATGTACCGACGACGAACACAAGACTAACTGTAACATTTTTCTGCAACACTTACACAACCAACTATCAGTCTCATTCATTAACCAATAGGATGTATGATCTGGGCAACAAGTTTGGAGGTATTCTTGATATAATAATAATAATAATAATTGGATGATTTGCATAGCGCCGTTTTTGTGAAAAATCACCTCAACGGCGCTATATTTGCTGACTCCATTTATACAGTAAAGCGTCATCTATACCAGCACTTTGATGAATCCTACAATATGTAGTAGCTTGGATAATGTAGCATTAATGATTTGTGTTATAATATTGTTTTAGTTTTCTATTTTAACTAACTAACTAACGAACTATCACACCGTTTCCCCACAGGGGTAGGCAGAGAGGACGGACCGCCAAACAACTCGATCTTGGCAAACACTTCTTGCTTCATTCACATTCATACATTCTTTTCTATTATTCCGACTTCTGAATGGGCCGACTCAAGTATTTGGTTCACTTGATCGTACCATGTCTTCCTCGGGCGTCCCCTGCTTCTTCTTCCATTCACATTCACGTCATATATTCTCCTTACACTTCTTTCTTCGTTCATTCGCTCTACATGGCCAAACCATCTAAGCGTCCCTTTCTTTATCTTGCTTATTTTGCTTACGTCACTGTCACTGTTAAACTTTAAAAAAAAATTGTTCATTACTTTATGGTTTAGAATCTCTATGTACTTGTATTTATTGTTGATAGCTATTTATATTTATGTTCTAAAATCCACGGAAAAGCCCAGACGGACGTACAATTAAATAAATAATCGAATGCACTCACTTTGCAACGATTTCGATATAGTTTCCCTTGCCAACCGTCCAGCCATCCCAGCCAGGACGAGGTATCTTTTATGTCCATGTACGAGTATATTTTATATTTAAAAATATGCTTGGAGTTGAAATCAAATCTCGACATCGTTAAATTATTATATTTAAGGATCAATAAAATGAAAGTGCTCAACTGTTCATTTGTACGTACCTACATAATGTCTCTTTCTTAGTCAAGTTTTTTCGCTAAAAGTTAAACCTGAACGATATATGCAAATTCAACCTAGCACTAAAAGCACTTTTTTCACCAGGCGAAAATTTTACCGGTTGGCGGCACCGGAATCATTCATATTTTATAACATTTTAATGTGCTTGGAGATAAAAGTGCCAACTCGTACTTGGAAATCAGTTAGCTTGTGTACGTACGTCCGAATGCGTACAATGAACCTACTGTTATTATTTGAGTAGGTACTTACACCATTTCATAATAAATACTCGGGAATCAGTCGGCTTTTCTTGTCAGGGTTCCTACCAGGGAGCAAATTGACGATCGTAAATATATCTCAAAGCGAGCTTCATTTTTTATTATTTTTTTTTAAAGAAAGGCAAACATTCCCGGTTTATATAATAATCTTTATAATATAATCTGGAAATTTCCTACTACCATCACACTATGTTGAAAATGTTGCTTGTTTCGTGATAGAGGACTTAACCAGTCGAGGAATTGAAGTCACGACGCCAGGATGGGAACCCGACGCGTTACCAATTAGACGATATCAGTGATAAGAAATCGTTCATTTACGAGTACACAATTGAACTTATTTTGATCAAGTGTTGTATTTCGATTCCACCTATTATGACTTACCTTATGGTTTACCTTACTAAAGAAGAATTTTATTTTAACACGAAAAGGGTTCAAAAATAATGAAAATGGGAAATTGGAAAGCAAACTGGTTTTTAAGATAGTGTTTTGGTTAATAAATAAATTGATAATATTGATTAATTTTGTTCATAATTTTTTTTATTTCTTACAAATATACCTAACTTACATAAAAAATAAATAGTTTTCTTCTGTCTCCAGAAAAATATAAATACGCTTTTTGGAAATAATTTAGTTCAGCAATAAATCTGAATATTTCTTGACGTAAATACAAAGTAATATGTCAAGAAATATAATAATATGTACTTAAACCATAATAACTTTTATTATTGGTCACAAATACAATAATATGTATGTAGTTTATTGTTACATGTACTGAATTTAATTTTGGATGGCACGAATAATAAATATAATACCCGTAAAGATTATTCAAAGCTATTTCAATTTCCTCAGGGCGTGTCGGTTGCGTTGTAACCGTTTTGATTTGATAGAAACCGGTATACGCTTTACAATGGCCAACATTTGATTCCGTTATCGTACGGCGAATAAATAATGATAGCAAAAATAATTTGAGCAAAAAATATTTAAATTATTTGTTTTTCATTACGCGTCAACAATCACAGCCTCTCCGATGGGGGCTACTTCGACAGTTTGTTCGGAAGTCATGCCTTCGACGTTCCTTGTCAGAGCCTTCACGCCCTCCTCCAGGGTGGCGTTGATGGCCTTCAGCTCGTTCAGAAAGGCCTGCTCGAGCGTCTGCCTGGTGACAGCCGCGGAGGGGGCCGCTGCGGGGACTTCGACTCCGGGTTTGGAAGCATCAGCGCTGGTCTCTGCGGGCTTTATGATGTTCTGGATGGTGTTGTTCAGGTTCTGAACGCCCTGCTGGAGGTTTTGGGAAAGGGTCTGCACCGTGGCCTGGATGACGCCGGGTCGAGAGCCATCAGCATTCACAGGGGGGAGGATGATGTTCTGAATCCCGGTGGTGATATTCTTAACGCCCTGTTGCAGATTCTGAATTCCTGCCTGAATCAAGCCCGGCCTGTCGGGAGAAGGATTGGTGACTGACTGGATGGTGTTGTTGAGGTTCTGGAGACCGTTCTGCACTCCCTGCTGTAAGGACTGGATGCCCTGCTCGAGGATGTTGGTGGTGTTGCGGTTACTATTATTATTATTGTTCTGACCTCCGAAGGCGTTGTTGAGGAAGCTTTGGAATGTGTTCTGCATATTAACTATTCCATCTCGGATTCCCTGGGAGAAATTTTGAATTCCCTCGAGAAGTCCATTTTGTGGGGGGGTTACCGAATCACTGGACGTCCCCGGTGGTCGAATGATGTTTTGAAGGGTGGTTTGAATATTTGTGAACAAGTTAGGCGGGGAAGATTGGTTGGAAGGGTTGTTACTAACTGGGGCGACTATTGAAGCAATGGTTGAACCGATGGAGTTGGTGATTGACTGGCCGAAACTTTGAATATTCGATATTCCTTGTTGAATGTTAGCGATCCCTTGTTGGATGATATTGGGGGGCTGTGTGACGGGGGTCACGGGGACTACGGGGGCTATTGGGGCTGGGACCACGTCAGATTGTCTGGTTTGCTCGAGATTACCAACTTTCTCCTTCAGAGCAATTTTTTCCGCCTCTTTTATTTTTTTCTCTCCATCGTGTTCTTCATCTTCATGGGCGGGTGTTTTGGAATCACTTAGCTTGTTTTCTTCCGATGTTGATTCGGCTTGGTGAGGGACATTTTGGTTTTCTTCCTTAATTTGTACGAGTGCTGGCTTAGGTATAACCCTTTCCGCGACTACGTCAACTTTGATAGCTTCAGTTTTCTTTGAATCCTGTTGTACTGGCTCTTGAACGACGGTCACGGGGATGTGGGTTTCTTCTTGAGCCACCGCGGCGGGGGCAAGCCTGACGATCGGCAGGGGTTCCAGGGAGTTCTCTTGGTCGTCCACTACGGAGCCGATGGCAGACTTGGGTAAGGTGGCCACGAAGCCGTCGTCCAGCTCGAACGTGAAGCCGGCTGGCTCCTGCCGGGACTGTTGACCGATGGAGGCTGCTGTGGCCGCTCCTGCCAGCGCCAAAACCAAAAATATTCCGCACAACTTCATTAGTACTCGTTTGATCACAAAACAGCGGGAAAACTGAGAGATCCCAACTCGGGTAGCTGATTTTATACATCTCTTCCAAATGCCCACATAACGGGGCATCCTCATGATTCACAAAACCATTGGCGGGGAGATGCGCAACTACTGTTTTCCTACAAATTATTTTAGTAATCAATTATTTACAAAAATAATGTACCTATATCAATTCATTATTGTTGGCAGTTCATAATTTACGGCAAAGTGATTAGGTGGTGCAAAACGCAATATAAGAATAGACATGTGTATATTTCTTTGTCGCGGAAAACCATTGAAACGCTGTAACTTTGTGTAAATCGCGATAACAAGCCGCCAACCGGTTCCTGCGTGTATCTAGTTACAGTTTTTTTTCGGTAATTGTGTGTTTTTAATTTTATTTATAATAACTATGTCATCTTTGGGAATGCTGTGTGGACGGACTTTTCAAGGAAATGATGGAGGGAAAGTTCTGGTTAGGAAAATTATATGAGGGGTGAGTAGGAATCTGTGGGTCAGTGTGTTCAGGAGTGGCGGACGTATTAATCCATCCCTCCCACTGCAGTACAAGGCGGTAGGCCGAGAGTCTGTCGGTCATTTACTTTTTTTATCTTTAATATTTTACAATCCAATGCCGTTTGTACTAAAACGTAATTTTACGCAACAGTTAGGGCTTCACTGAAAGAAAACAGCCAACATTTCCTTTACAAATTCGGAAATTCCTCTTATTTTATACACATTGTGTGGAATGGACGACATTTATCTGGAAAGCTCTACAAGTTTAGCAATGCATTGTTTTAATAAACACAGTTGTGATAACTGCTGTGAGACGCCACTGCCGAGGTAATGAATATAAATCAATCAGCATAAATCATAAATACCGTTTCCGTTTATTCTTACGACTTGTAATATGTGTTTAACGATCTTCACAGCGAGTTGGTTTTGTCGGACGGAGGGAGTGTGAGAATCACGAACCGCCACTGGCCGACATTTATTGTTTCATTTTTTTCTCTCCTCAAGAAGTTCAACGATTTTCCATAAACTTTTAAAATCGACCAGAGGCGAAATGGAAATTTAAATAATAAGAGGCCCCCTTGAACGATAATACTGTAAACGAATACGCGATTCACATGAATTCACATGAAATGACAGCCTCCATGGCGGAGTGGTCTATCTTATGTACTTTGGTTTTGGTCCATGAATCCCACTATGTAATTTTTGTCACACTTTTTTTCATTTCTTAAGGAATGGGCGCGATGTATTGATTGATGGGATATTCTCTGTTATGTAACAAAGATAGAATGGTCGCAATCTATCAGTTCACGGGGTCTCCGTTCGCCAAGTGATGAGCCAACCCTACAAATCTCGGCCCATCACTTCACTTTACATCATCCGCATATGTTTTTTCACGATGAAAGGATCATGTCTCTGGAACGTGCTGCGAATGAGCTCTGATTTACGCCAATAGTTCGTCCAGATTGACGCGCACAACGCATTAAGCCTCTCCCAACTATTATTTCTATATAATTTTGACATTTTATGGTAAGGTATATATATAAAAAATATAAATATATATAATAGAATTTTTTTCATAGTCCTCACTGGGAAATCCTGTGCTGAGGCGAACTAGGTTTTGAATAGGGGAGTTTCAGCGACTTCTCTATTTCAACTTCAAGGTTTGGGTAGGGTATTTCCAGTAACTTCTATGACGTTGTTTTAAGAATACTAGTCAGTTCTTCTTCTGTTAATTCCTTAAGCCAAGTTTTGCTGGACTTAATGCAATTATTGATTAAAATACTTTGTTAGATACTAAGTGGGAGTTGTCCCATAATTTTGCAGCTAAAAATTGAGAGCTTTTTTGTCCAAAAGTAATATTACACTTAGGTATATTTAGCTTGTCTAGTTGCTTTGCTATGGTATTATGATTATGGGGAGTGATTTTATCCTTTTTGAGATGATGAACCAGAATATTTTTGGCAAATATTTTTTGTACATTTTTTGGAACGTCGAAGTGTTTAAAACTTATCCCTCGGCCACGGAGGCCATCGGTTTATTATTATAAAGTAATGGATTACTGTTTTCATCTGATTTTTATCTACCAAAAAGCAACTCTCATTAATTAACTTGAAATTCTGAACATTTGACACCACGCGAAAAACACAATCCCACTCAGAATCTCGGTCGGTTTGAAGACATTGCCACCTGTCTATGCACTTCTTTGCAAGTACTGTTGTATCCATTTAACTATATTGTGCAGTATTCAAAGAGTTACAAAACATGTCTTCATCATCATTTCATTACCGGCAACCCGGGCTTTTATTAGCATATAAGTTGATTAACTTTACCCGTCTCACTGGACAATGTCTGTTCTGAGACGCGCAACAGTAAATATATATAGGATTATATAGAAAAATGGTTAAGAATACATAAGAAAAAAACATAAAGCCTATATAAATGGTATTATAGACAGCTCTGCTTTAATTAGCCTCATTCTATTTCATATACCTACGATAACTACTCGTTTCAAAATCCTTTTTAAATGTAACAACACCAGGACTGAGAATTACAAACACTCGCTTGTACCTAGATTACATGAAGTTAGTAATAGATACGCAGATGTAGGGAATCTATTTAACTACACGGAAAGAAGTACAAGAAGGCCATACAATCATATCTTTTCATTCTATATTAATTTAACTTAAGTTTACTACATGTTTTTTTTTATGTACGCAAATCTTTTACTTTTATATCCTTCATGAACTTTTATTCTTTATAAGTCTCTGATGTCATTGTATGATCCAATGCCACATTTAATAGTTACCTTTTTTTATATTATTTGCGCTATATTCTTATGCTTGCAGTTAACTGTGACATGTAATTATTATTAATGGTATACCATTAATATTAAATAAATTAATAAAATAAAATTTTAAAGACGTAAAGAAAAAAAGATGAAAAAAAAATACAAAGTATCTAAACGTATATAAACTGAGTGGATATTAAATAATTAAAAAGATTTTTTTTAATGCATAAAAAAATATTTACATTAAAAAAAAAAAACAACAAATCAGATTAAGGAGTGTGCGTAATTTGCTGAGGCAATTCCTTTTTTTTAATTATTAGCCATGCGTTGAATTTTTTATTCAACAATTTTAGGTTGTTATGAGTTATTGTTGAGATTTTAATTTACTTGCATATTTATGATGTAAATAAAGTAACATGGGCGTTAGAAGTTTCACGATCCCAGTGCGGCCCCGGAGGAATGTTCTGAGACAAGAACCGGTTCACGGCGTGTGGGTCAACGAGATTTGGGTGCCGGGTGGACACAAACACAACACACACCAAACCTATCAGCCCAAAGATAAATGCATTCACTAAATATTGTTTTTTTATAGTAACTCCACACAGGAGACCCTGAGGGAAATGATTTCCGTCAAGGCCTATATAGTCTTTGGGGATGCTGTGTGGAGGGTCTTTTAGAGGATAGGAAGGAGTGAACTCGGGTCTTGAAGAGACCCATGTTGTAGGATGGAGGAAACACAGAGCCCGGCAGTTCATTCCACAGACGAGCTGTTGAATACAAGAACGAGTCGTAGAAGCGACCCGTTCTCACGTGACAAATGTCGACGGCGTGCAAATGTTGGGCGCGTGTTTAGCGTGTTTCCCGACTGTGCACCGGTGCCGTAGGGATCAATGACGCTAGTTCCTCAGAGCATCTTTCATTAAAATACCGGTAGAACAAGGACAGCATTCCCACCTGACTAGTGGAACGCTTTCATTGTAGTAATGTTATTTTGTGTAGTATGCCCTTGTTCACTCTTTGCTTATCTACGCCATTATTGGTTGGGGAAGATTTTATAAAAATAATTTAAAATCTGTAAAAGTTTCACAAAGAATCATCATAAAAGCAATACTTAAAAAAAATCCACTCTCTCAACGAAATCACTTTTTACACCATTTCTAGTACCAAATGTTGAAGATATATTTAAGCAAGTTTCTATTATAAAAATGTGTAAAGAGTAAAATCTTAAAAAAATCAGGAATATTAATTACGAACTTATGAGAAATGGAAGCCATTCATAACACCTAATTTTAAAACAACTCAATTGCAAAAACATTATATTTATGAAGCCATAAAAACTACCATAACCTCCCCATTGAAATGCGTTGTATTAATGACCAATCAGAACAAATTAATAAAATTAAACTCTTCTTTAAAATAACTTACATTCGTAAATATTTCATGCAAAACATTTTATAAATAGAAGTAAATTAATAGTATGTAACTACCAAATTAAGAATCGTGGCTCCCTTATCAGACACAAGAAATCCTCTTTTCTGATAAGATATACACGACCATATTATGAAAAATTCTTTTAATTCAACTTATAAGAATTTTTTTTTTAAAAGTATTAAGTTATGTACCTACCTACATTTTCAGAAAGATTATCTGCTTCTATAAAAGTGCAAAGATGAAGATTGGTTAGGGCTATAATACTAATCATTAGATTTATGAGAAAAGGTTTTTATCTGCCAAGTTTCGCAAACAATACTTTTTTTATATTATCAGATGTCCAAGTAATTAACTAACCATCATGCCGTTTCCTCGCAGGGGTAGACAGAGAGGGAGGACCGCCAAACAATTCGATCTTGGCATACACTTCGTGCTGCATTCATCTTCTTCTGTTATTCCTACTTTTGACATGGCCCGACTCAAGTATTTGATTTACTTGATCGTGCTATGTCTTCCTTGGACGTCCCCGGATTCTTCTTCCATTTACATTCGCGCCATATATTCATTCTCCTTACACTCCTTTCTTCATTCATTGGCTCTACATGCCCAAACCATCTAAGCGTCCCTGATATCAACACTCGCTAATCAAAGTGCACCTTCAAATTAAACAATTGATTTTTTATGAAGAAAAAGTAAGTTGAAATAAAAAATAAGTTGTTTTGTTTACTTTATGAATACTTTAAATCTCTGAATGACTAAATCGAAGATAAAATAAATGCCATTTTAATTAAATCCTCCAAAAATAACTAATAAGATGAAGCGTTTTGGGCCCCGGTAAACCTACCTTAAGGTGTTAATTTTTTTGAGCCCCACAGTACTCAGAGTATTGTTTTTTTTCTGCCTTTTAATTTGGAGCCTTTATTTATGATCGGGCCTCGCTTTAAAATTTCTAAATGTTCTTCTCGTTTACATATCTTATCACCTGGCTATCCTGGCGCAAGGCACGAATTCAAGTTCCTACCTTACTTGGGTTAGTGATAGCACGTTTTTACGGTATCATATTTCAAAGCACCTACGTAATATTTATACTCGTATGTGCCTGTTAAAAAATGGCGTTAAAATTGGATTAAAAAACAATCAATGAGCGGTTTTATTTGTATTGAAAAACCTGCGTATAATCGTAAATCAAAAAATATATTTTCCTGCTAAAATATATTCAATCGGCACACGGTACAACTTCGGATGTCCCTTTTAAACTAGACCGTGTCAACTTTTCTTCTTTCTGTGGCTTTTATACCTACTATCTGTGCCTTATTCCAAAATAAATGCATTAGAAGTTAGAACGAATAGCTCTAACAATGGGCCCTACATTTTTTTCTCACCTACTTCTACAAACAACTGTAACCGTTACAATGACCTTTACGACCATCAACTTTTTAAAAAAAATTTCTAGACGTTTCTCCAACAGAACCATGCAATTCTTAAAAGCAACGCGATGGGTTGTAAAGTTCCATATCTTGAGGGTTTAAAATAAACCTTATGAACTTATTTGACATCAACAAAAAGAGTCATGCTAGGTATATCACAGATAGAAAGACTAATCAATAGAAATGGAATGGAAAAAAGTTGCCGACAGTACTACCCCAATATCCTGTGCCTTTATTCGGTTATAATTTGTACCATATGAACAGGCTGTTAATTTATGTTGTAATACTTTTAAATATTCGTCAGTCAGTCATTAATGCTGGACTCTAGACTAGGGTCAGACTACCGGCCATGTGGGTCACCGAACATCCCTGCATTTGACGCATAAGGTACCTTTATTGTCCTAATATTTCAACACATTACTTTCTATGAAGCGCTGGTCCATCTTGCATGACCCACTTCTTTTGAAATCGGGTTGGTATGGTTCGATGTATTAGAAAAAAACTCAGACATTTTTGTTGTCAGACGTGTTTATGAAGTAATTCAAAGAAAGAAATTTCTACATTGAATATTGTCATTCTCGAAATAAAAACAACAGGGATTAGAAAACTATAAGCCCCAATTATTTATATTTCTCCGCGAATATTTCCATGTAAACACTTCTCGGAAGCAGAAAGCAAAACAACATTAGAAGAGAGAGATTCGTGCGGCCGGAAAGTATAATATGTCCATGTTTGTATTCCAACTTTCAGATGTTGACCTCCTTGATTGGCACCTTCCTACTTCCTACCGACGTGCATAAATCATTACGCCTAAGAGTTGACTTTACTTTTCACTTCAATGCGGGTGACTTGGGTACTTGTTAGGCCAACGACACTAGATGGGAGGTGTGGAGTGAGTACCTACATAATTGCATATCCAATTTCTCGGCGATTTTCGTAATATTTTAACGAAATGGTAATACACTTTTTTAGTAGATTTTAGTAATTATTTATGGAGGGAAAAGGCGTTCAGGAAGAAACCAATGGGGAAAAATGAGGTTATTAAAGATTTGATCGGCATGATGCCAGAGCAGTGATGCACAACCCTTTTAGCCGAAAGGCCAATTCAGCAATGTTCAATATGTTCGCGGGCCGCAAGGGGTAGGGTGCCTACAGCTTGACGTAGTTAGCTTAGCAATCAGTGGCTTCGCAAGTGTAAACTATTTTTTTGTTATATGTGAATACAGTACAAACGTCCCAGCTGTCCGGAGCCCGTAAGTGCATACATATTGTTATACAATGTTACAAACAAAAATTACCCCCACCAAAATTATGGGGTTTCGCATATGAAACTGTTGTGTGGACTGTAAATAACGACGACAATAATACTGATGGTTTACGGTGATTTTAATAAAGGATAGATTAAAGGTTTAAAAGGACAAGGATAACTAGACACTTACCGAATTCTGTCATGAACGAACATGCTCCTAGAAGGTAGTTTTTTTTTCTTCAGGCCAACAAGAGAGCACCCAAAACAATTACTGTCAGATCGCTGTGTTCCATTTTTTAAAACGATGTGTTTGGTTGTGGAAGGTAGGGACTGGATAAACAGCAATTAAGGTAAAAACCATCACATTATCCTTTCAGAATCTAACACCAATTATAAACCAACTTAATGCAAAATTTTTAGATGTCACATCAAAAAAGCAATTTGATGTCTGAGTTTTTTTAACAAAATTTAGTCGGGTAACCTTTTTGTATTTTGTGATGGGTTAACCATTTAATAAAGCGACAATGGAATACACCAAAGAAACGCGAGAGGCGATAAAATTTCATCTTCAAGGTCAAAACAAACAATTGTGTTTAATATCGATCATAGCATGGAACTCATTAAAAATATCAGGTCAAACGAATAAATTAATGCTATTTTTTTAACCCAACTGGACCACTCTCGCGGGTCGCGGGTTGTGTATCACTGTGCTAGAGCGATAAGCTATGGAATTGATGAAGCGTAGTTTTGATAATAAATTAAATTAAATAATAAGGTTGATGTGATTCTTATTTTAATCAAAATTAAATAGGAAAAAATTATAGGTCAAACCATAGAACTTATCCATACTCTTAGAGACAAACCTTTGATGATGACAAAGTTGATAAAAAATATCAGTGTACCTACGTTAGTAGGTATGTCTTTCAATCAATTTGAATCTTGGAAAATAATACTTTTGTATGAAGCTATCACTTTGTGGTTATCCATTGTAATTAAATTAAATAATCAAACTTTGTTTTAACCAATTTTTATTTTTCACGCCGACCGGTTTCGAAACAATCGTTCCATCATCAAGGCAGTATATATTAAACAATATTACAAAATTATGGCAGAACATGCATATTAGGTGTCACAGAGGAGTGGGGGCGTGACTAGGAATTGGTAAAGAGTGGGGATAGAGATTGTGGGAAGGGTGAAATGAAACTTAAAATGTGGCTGTAAGATAGGTTATTTTGATTGTTAATAATAGGCTCATTTTTATTAAGGGATTTCTTAATTTCCAAGGCTTCCAAAGTTTATGCGTCCCTTCGGTTAAAATATATTATTACATACTTTTCCTTTTTTCATAATGTGTTACAATTATTTCGTTCAATGTTTAAAACCTTTTTAAGATCGAATTCCGCTGAATATTCTGAGTGCTATTCAGGAGTGAAGACGTAGGAGAAGCAACTCCAGAGGCTATGCGATAAGTTAGGCCTGCAATGGACGGAAGACCACCATCGTGACCAATATGATCACATCATGACCCCTCAGTGGTAACGCTTTCTTGGGCTAATACTGCGGTGGCACATAGTGAATTCTGACAATGGTGCGAATCTTTCTTCTGCGCTAGGCCTAAGTAGGCCTCTGTTCTGATAACAGCAGCTGGTCATAACTCATTTATTCTGTGCCAACAGCCTAGTAGCAAGTATGCTAAATTAATACCATCAATTTAATACGTTATAAAAATAAATAATAAAACCAGTTTTTTTAAATGCACGGGTTTTTGGAAATATACGAGTAATTGATAGGATTCACTGATTTCGCAAAATCTGCGAAAAAAACGTTGAGGCCGACAAAATTGTTTGTACCTGTTCTGTCGGATTGTTGTAAAGGTGTTTTTGTTTATTGTTATTGTTATTTGTAGAACTCCATAATTTTTTTTTATTGTGATTAATCTTTACGTACCTGAAGGCATTTTTTTTACGTACGATCTAAATGGGGTCACTAGGGTTCCCCATACAATAGGAATTAAAACCGTGATTCTTAAGATTTCTTTTACCCTTTCCAGTAACTGTCAGATATTAGTTGCTACCGTTTTAACTGGACATTGCATCTTCGACTAGCAGTCAATCACTAAATAATGCAAAACGGAACAAAGAGATACCACGAAAGTAAACACTACCCAAATATATTATTGTAGCCTTTTCCAGTGAGGCTGCTCTCTGACGGTCAGGTGAGGAACGAACTTTTCACTCGCTACTGGAGACACTGCGTAGAAAACTCCCGCAATGGACTGTGTTGCAAACCGTTACCTTACTTTAGCAAACTTGAGTTTTCTGTGCAGTATCTGCAGTAGCGAGTGAAATGTTCGTTCCTTACCGGACCATCAGAGAATGGGATAAAGTGCACGTTTGACAAGTAGTGGGGATACAAACGGGGAAGTCTTACATCGTGGAAGGGGAGGGGAGTAATTTCATCGGAATTCAATAGATATAATTTATTTTATTAAAAAAAGGGCAACGGGATTTTTCTTTTTCATGCAGATTAATTACCGAAGAGTTGTTATGGGATTACTTAAATTATAGATAATTTGAATTAAAAAACAAATTAGCGTATTACCCTTCTCGGAACGGGGGTGTTAAATTAGATTTTAAAACATAAACAGTTGTAAAAGTGATCCAATCTTTTATACTCTGGATTTCGTTCATATTGCTTAATATAGTGTTTCTCAAAATAAGATTTTATGCATATTTCCACATTATACAAACGGTTAAAAAAATATATCGTCAACCACTGAGTATACATCTATTTAAAAAAAAACCACGATCAATATAATTAGTAGACTTCAATATGTACCAGTTGAGGGAACTAAGTCTAGCTTTCTTATCGTGCCCTCCGGTGTACCTCAAGGTTCTCACCTAGGGCCACTATTATTTATTGAATATATTTATGATATCCACAAATGTTTTTTACATGCTAATTACCTAGCATAGGCAGATGATAAAAAAAATATATTTAGTTGTCAAATCAAACAATGACTGCGTCAAACTTCAAGATGACATCAATCGTCTTTTTGTGTACTGGAAATTGAACAAATTAGTTATTAATATTTCAAAATGTAACAAATTATATTAATTACACTTTAAACGATACACATATAAATTTATTAGAATATATTCGATACCGTGGGGTAATACTGGATGTGAAACAAAATTTTATTAAACAAACTAATGAGGTTATCAATAAAGCCAATAAAATGTTGGGATTTATAATTCGTATTTCAAAACCTTTTCGTAACTTAAAGACTATATATACTCCCATTACTCAGCGTATATCCGCCCTCACTTAGAATATTGCACACCGATTAGATACCATTATACCAAACCCATATTGAAAGAATCGAAAGCACTAAACGTAAATTCTTTAAGCATATAAATTATAAATTTAATTTACGCTTTGAAAATAATACCGAATCCTTAAAATTCCATAAATGCTTCACGCTTCAAACGCGACGCTTAATATTTGATCAAATCTTGTTATTTAAAATTATGAATAATGGCCTGAACTCGCCAGAGCTCATTAACTTTATAAACATTCCATCAAGACCGACCCGACAAATCTATTTTTTTTTTATTTGACCAAACAGGACCAAACTTAGAATAAATTCCCCAATTCCCCGTATTTGTGCGCAATATAATGCACATTTTCACAATATCGACATTCTTCACAATACCCTTTCCAAATATCGAAGCGAAGTAATAAGTACCATTACAAATTGATGCACGAGTATAAAATGTATCCTGTCCCGATCCTATCTTCCTCTTCCTCTCCCCCTTTCTTTTTTTAGTTTTTATTTATCTTGTTAGTTTCATAAATAAAACATCTGTTTTTAACCACTGTTAGCACAAGAAACTTTTTTGGCTTACCTTTTGTTAAACTTCCTGTGTGTAAATTAAATTATCCCTCTTCCTATTATATTAGAAGTATGTGTAGATACGTATGTTAACGGGAAAAACATTCTGAAATAAGTTGAGTTCATATACAACATACTTTCCTTTTTCCCAATTACTTTTGCATTTCTATTCCTTGACACTCCAACCACCATATTTACAAACCATTAAAAAAAATCCTTTAAATCCTTAAATAAATTTCTTTAAAACCGTGTAATATAGCTGCCACGTCATGCAAATGACTCGATGTACAGATGTATGGGCAAAATATAACACGAATACGTAAACTCTACTACATACTTCACAAACTACGAAATATTTTAGAAAAATCTATGCAACTGAAGGTTTGCTATGCTTTAGCGCAATTAATTCTACAATATGGAATAATAGGCTGGGGAGGAGCGTATTAAATAATCTAAGCCCTATTGGAAATAGTCCAAAGAAGACACATTAAAATAATTCTAAAAAAACCATCCGATTTTTCAACCAGTGAGTTATTCAACGAATTTAAAGTTTTAGATTGAAATATAATATGCAAAAAAAAAATCGTTACTTCAAATCCACGAAGAAAACCTAAAATTAGAATCATTGAGCTCCAGGCCTAGAACCACGGGATAAATAATAATCCCCAAACTTAATACAACAACAGCTCAACACCATTACACATATTCGACCATTAAATGTTTTACGAACTTCCTAAAGAAATACAAGTTGAAAAAAATTATGAAATTTTAAAGAAAAAACTTAATATACATTTTAAAAGAAACTAATTTTAGGTGTATATAATAAGTTTACTTTGAAAAAATGTATATGTGTTTATATATATACATTATACACATATATTTTATATCGAAAAAAGTCCTTTAATTTTTTTTTATTAGTGTATAGACACCAGAATATCAAGTTCATGGCAGTACTCTTGAAATTAATTAAATGTATAACAAACCATAATAGTACTCCCTCTCTAAACTCGAGAATCTCTCAATTAGGGAGGTATTAATTTTTTAAAAAGAAACTAAAACGATTACATAATTAAATAAAAAAAACATTTTTAGTGTTTACATATCTGCTATTATTTCCATGTAAACAATATTGTTAATTATATATAATAAATAAATATCTTTAAAAATATTGCATTAACTTTACATGGTTATAGTACCTATTCAATATCTCATTTTGTCGAACTAAGAAGGCTATTTTACTTGAAAAATCTCTAAAATTAATACTAAAAATAATGTTACATGAAGAAAGTACTTTCCATCCATACAATTATTCCATGAGGCTAACTTTTAGATGTAAGAAAAAATTATTGTTTACAATTCCTAAAATGTATATTTTGTAGAAAAAAACTATTCCTAGAAAACGAAAATCACTTTAGCAACAGAATAAATAACGTACTTAAAGTACCTTTGTGTAAAACTAGGCTTGCGCAGAGATATGTTTTTTTTATAGTTTTTAAAATTTATAATTTATTATATACAAAATGTAAGTGTCCAAACATCGTCTTTAAACAAGTATAAAAGTGTTGTAAAAACTGGATAAAAAACCAAAGATATCAACCTGTTCCTGCTATATTGCATTTTTTATCTTATTTAACTTACCTTCAACATCCATGTATTAATACAAATACGTTTTTTTTTGTCTAAAAATTTATTAAAATAAACAAGCAAAATTTTAATATTTCACTTTATCTGGTTTTCTTTTACAATCTTGAACAGCGCCCTTGAGGTGATTTTTACAAACGGCGCTATACAAATCATCCAATTATTATTATTATTTAATCATTGAAAATAATATTAACATAACCCAAATGAAACATGAAACCGGAAAAAAATGACAAAAAATAAAAAGATTTCAGTCGCATCTGGGACTCGAACCCAGGTCCTCTGACTATCGTTAAAACGAGGTTTTTAAATCTCAATACAAATAATTAATAATTAAAAATTGAATATTATTATTATAATCTTATTGGTATTATACAGTTATCATTTTTAATTAAAAACTATATATATGAGTAATAATAAAAATTTAAAACAATAATTCCATGAAAAAAAGAAACTTTTTTTTAACTGTCACTAATACCAAGTAGACCCACGCGCTGGCCTTGCCTGCGTGGGATTTTTGCTATATATACAATACACAATACACATACATTTATATAGATGAATTCAAATATATATGTAATGTTTATAACCTTTGTACCTATGTTTATATCAATGTACGCATCAAAAAAATTATTAATAAAGAAAAAAACTCACTATTAAAGTAATAATAAAAAGTCTGAAGAAAGTTATGTATGTATGGTGTATTTGTGAAAGGCTAAATATATTCGGTTTTAGTTTAGTGTCCAGACTTTTATGTTCGTGGTGATGAAATATGTATGAGTGGAATGAAGGACGAAGTGTATGCCAAGATCGAGTTGTTTGGTGGTTCGTCCTTTCTGCATACCCCTGCGGAGAAACGGCGTGATGGTTGGTTAGTGATGAAATATTTTCATTATTCCTTGAACCTTTGAAGATATTTTTTTTCTTCTATCGAAGAATTAATTCACGGATTAATAAAAAATGTAAAAGGATTCTAAACATCTTGTAGGAATATTTATTTTTAACTAGCTGATGTGTACCCGGCATTGCTCGTCTTTTTTTTTGATAATAATAATAATATTTAGGGATTTTTATCAGGGATGCAGCAAATAGTTAATAACATATTAAATATATTTTATTCGGTCAGTACAAAAAGTAACTTTAGTAAATTGTTTAAAACTACATGTTTGTCCTTTTTCCTTTCCTTGGTTAGGGTTTTTAATCCAGTTGGGATATTTTCTCAATAAGCACAAATAGAGTTATGAAGTTGTAAATTATTGCTTGACGTTTGGGTGCCATAACTGATTTGACAGCGAAAGTAATGCCTCTAATATATCTAAATAATAAAGTTTTTAGGAAGGTACCTACTTTTGTTTTCCATTTTGAAAATATTCTACCCAATGTTCCTTTAGAATGTGTAATCTGTGGCTAACCAGCCTGGTATATCTTAGGGTTAACCTAAATACAACATGGCGTGTTCAATGTTTATTATACTAATTTTAAAACGTTATATGAACAGTTTTACATATTCAAACTACTCTCTAAACCTTCCCGTCACTAATAAGAACAAACTGTGCTATTACAGACAAACATTCGTATTTATATATAAATTGGTAGCAGGTATTCGAATCTTTTTTTATATTTATTATGTTTAAATGCAATCATTTTTAATTTTTCGTGTCGAAGTTATTGCTCCCACTGAACTCCAAACGATGATTCATTCGAAACATGTCTCGGAATAGAATACTTCAATGTTTCGATTATAACCATCACTAGTGGGCGTTATAATAATTTTTCACATTTCTATGATATAAGGTTTAAGTGGAAGTTTTAAAATTAAACATAAAATTCACTTATTAAATGTTCTTTAAAGAATAAATCATATCATATTAAATAAGAAATAAGTTGTACATGTAATTAAAACAAAATTTACATAAAGCAGAATTTACTGTTATTATCGCGCATACATAAATATATGGATTTAGTGAAAGTTTTAAAATCAAACATAATAATATGTTACTTATGTTTTAATAACAGAAGTTTGTTACATAGGAACAGTTGAAGTTATTATGTTAAATATACTTACGAGGAATAAAAGGAGCGGTACGATGCAACATAGTGATACGCTCGTCATCTGGTCTGGGAGACCAGATACAGATAGGGCTTGTCAGGGTGTTGCAGCGTTACTGTCTCCCAGAATGATAAAATGTATGTTGCGATATGAATGTGTAAGTCCGAGAATAATGTGGATCCGATTCAAAATCGGGTTGACAGGAGTATTAGGCAAGCCGATAAGTCTGGATATTTTAGTATCTATCTAGAAAGGCACCATTACAATCGTCTCTTTGACATTGTAAAATTTGAGCATGGAGACAAATATTCTCAGGTCTAATATAGACCCATTTATATATATTTTACTTTATTTACTTATTACGAAAAATTATATGATTATAACACAATAGATAAAATACGTGATTTTTTTACTTCCTATTGATCTACTCTCCATAAGTTGAGCTCCAGTAGCTCGTGGTTATGGGAGGAGTATTAACAAACGTTATGATAAAACATTAAAAGCAATTCAATATGTAAACAATATTAAAAACTTATTAAACAACTACAAACGTAAATCAACAAAATAATTTTAGAATAATAATTAAAAAATAACCAAATTGTCATTTAAATGCTAGATAGTATACATTAAGGGTACAATACACCATTATCTAAGTTCAGGGAATTAATTTGCTTTTTAATTGTTCATATTTCAAAGTTTCGTTGTTATTGGATAATAATATATTGTACCATCTTATACCTAAATGCAAATAGTGGTGCTGTGCTGTGGTCGTTCTTAACACAGGGATGGCTATTAAACCAATTGTTTTGAATCTATTTCTTATACTATCAGTGGAGGGAATTTTACTGATGAAAAATTCGTTATAAATTTGACATAAGGCGTTTCTTTTATATAATCCTGTAATAGATGGTACATTAAATTATCGAAATTTCTGTAGAATAGGGAAGTGGTAAGATTTTTTTAATGATGATTTTAATAATTAATTTTTGAAAGTATGTATCGTGTTATTACCGGTATAATAAAAAAAAATTTATTTGTTCTATCCTCAATATTTAACTGTCTACTGTATTTCTACCAGATCGCTGCGTATAGATATCGGCCTACATAAAAGTTATTTTTTTCTTTTAAATAATCAATGTTTTATGCAAACACGAGAAATAGGGATCATATTTCCCTGCAACTGCAACTCCACGTCTCGCCACAATTCTAGATTGTTTCTTGATCCGAAACCATTTTATATTTATAAGTTTATCTATTAACTCGTACATATGTATTATACAATTTATTCACGGCCACAGCGACACGCTGACAGTTTCTATAGTTCCCTATGAATGGTTCATAAAAATATCTTATCGCCACCTCCGCCATCTCTTGAAAACTTCCAAGCAACTCCAAGCAAAGTACTCGAACTTTGTTATTTAGAAAACTTCACGTGAGCTTAATTAAAATGTCTGTAGATGGCGTTATCAGCAAAAACGTGGATATCTTTATTTACGTTGCCTCCGTTTTTTTGTTTGTTATGTTATTGGCTTTCACCCAGGGCTATCTCGGCCAGTTAGATTTTAATTGTACAGATTGTTCTTCAAATTAGTTACTTTTTAACAAGATATAATATTTGGGCAAATAAAATTGAAGCAGGTAAGTTAAATAAGTTAAACAGTGTAAATTTATGTGTTTTTAATCCCCAATGACTTTAATTTTAATGCTATTTTTATAAATGTATTTTCCTAATAAATTGTTAATTTGGGGGGAGTTGAGACTTAGAAGGCAGGTAATACTGGTAGGGAGATCAATTTTAAGTTTTACCAATTCATGCATAAAATTTAGAAATTGGTCATTGATAGTGATATAGCCTTTTGTAATCACCTAAAATAATTGACCGAATTCACCGAAATATTTAGAATTAAAATGTGCATTTTAAATAATAGGAATTCCCAGATTAGACCGGCCATAAAATAAATTTAGTACAAAGGCTAGCCGAGCCTATTGTTAGGTAAAATCGTAACTAAAATAATATAATCTTAACTGCTATTTTGGGAAAGCCCGCAATTCCGTTGGAATTTTATGAGACGTCAATAAAAGATAATCCCCTCAAGGGAATTGAGCCGCGGATGGAACGACCGCTGAACAATACAGGTAGACAGGTAGACAGAAGGACAGTGGGCTCTAGGAGACAGTCGATTGTAAGAGTCCGCCCAGGACGGAGAGTCGGGTGCAGTCTTCCGCGCAGGAAGCAAAGTCGCGTGTAGTCTTCCGCCAAGGAAGCACGAGTCGTGGTAAGAGTCCGCCCAGGACGGAGAGTCGATTGCCAGAGTCCGCCCAGGGCGGAGAGTCGCGTGCAGTCTTCCATCGAGGAAGCAAAAAGTCGGTTGCAGTAGTCCGCCCAGGACAGACGAGTCGGTTGCAGTAGTCCGCCCAGGACACCCAGCCAAGTGAAACCTTCCGCCCAGGAAGGTTCCAATTCTCGCTCCTTTGAGAGGTCGCCCAGGTCCTCTGACGACGAGGGAATTCTACACTTCCATCCCAGAAGGAAGTAACTGCTCTTCGCCCTTCGGAGATCAACATCGGAGACCGCCCAGGCCTCTGATCATCGCCGCGTTGCACCTACTACCGATCCGGAGGTACACGAATACGTAGTGCGAACGCGAGGACTCTACATACAGCGCCGCCACTGGACTCTGGACATCCATCACCTAAAAGGGAAGTGCCTGACTATAATGATAATTCCTCCCACCTTGCCTAAGCCAGTGAACCTCTAATTTTAAGTACAAAAACTTTAACAGTAGAATTAAGTAATTACCTAAGTCAGTGAACCTCTAATTTTAAGTACAAGGACTTTAACAGTAGAATTAAGTAATTGCGTATCTAGTTTTATTAAATTTATTATGTCTAATTAAGTTTTACTCTAGATTTAAGACTAATCCCACGTATATAAAAATAAATTACTTGTAACTACCTAAGATCGCATTTCTATTCCTCTCTTTTTGCGTTATTCCTAGAACAATACCTACTGCCCGACTACCCGTCATATCATACTTCCTAAATCGGTCGATCATTATATTTAATCGAAGTGGTTTACTAAATTGATCTGTTTATATTATTTAACTTATTAGATTTCCTTTTTAAAATTACCTAAGTAATATATTTCCGGAAAGATTTTTTTTTTGCAATGTTGGAATAAATAAATTTCGATTTTTGAAATATATTGTGTGACTATGGTTTTATAATAACTCGTCAATATTTTGTCAAATTTGTAAATTGTCTATGATATATTTATTTGACGTTTCCTATAAGATTGGATACGATCATGGTTCATTATTATTATTAAAGTTGTGTTCGTCGTGTGCCAGCAATAAAATAATTCATGTTAATAACAGAAGCCAAGTTAATGAAAGTGTTTTACATCTTATGATAAAGGTAAGATACCAAGTTACAACATTATTTTTGATTAAAGTTATTTTTTGGTTGGGTATCTGTCATTTTATTGTGAACATGTTTTTTCATTTTTTATACAGAGATGACTGATCTAGAATCACAAGCCGAGGAGAGGGAAGTCTTGTCTTCTATTTATGATGGCGATGAGGCGTTTAAACAAATTTCCTCTTCAGTTTTCCAGTACAAGGTAATATAATATTCAGTACCCACAGTTGATGTTATTTGTCACTGGTTTTTAAGATTTTACACGTATTCAATTTTAGAAAGCGAATCCTGCTGTTCCTAATGTTAATTTCCGTAATGATCGTCCCTCAAATTGACTTGTTTTGATGATTTGATGACTAACCATATATTTTGTTGATGCACTTATTCTTTATTGTTTACAGTATGGAGAAAACGAAGATGTTAAATCATTTTTATTAGAAATTTCTTGGGGTGAACATTATCCCACTGAGAAACCAACCATCAACATGGAGACGTTTTATAATAGGAATTTGTAAGTAGTATTTTTTTATTTGTAATTATCTTCCAATTCTCCCGGCATTCTGAACTTATTGTGTTGACCGCTGGTGAGTCTATTGCTGTTTTTAATTTATTTGTCTGCGAGATAGAGGACCTTCCTCTCCTTTTACACCCTTCTGCCCCTTTGTCCTCAAAAAGTTTCTCCAGACTGTCATTTCTTCTCACAGAGTGTCCAAAGTGTTGGAGTAAAAGTCTTGCATATTATTGAGAACCCGGTTTTGAAAACTACCTCTTGCAAGATGGTTACCTTGAGTTGTTCACTGAATTTTGAGCAATAAACAAAGTAGGGTGCAGGAATCTATTCCAGTAAACGAGGAGGAAACGATATACAAAGACTGAACAAGAATATATTTAACTTAATAAACCTCCCAAAGCTTTCATTTTAAAGCCTCTCACTGATAGTCCGGTAAGCGGTATCTGTAGCTAGTAGATTGTCGATATTGCAGATTTTTGTCGCATTTACCGCTGAATGTTATCTGATCTGTCAAAATCGAAAAATGTTGAGTGAGTCAAATGACAACGAGGTTGTGAAATTTTGCATTTATTCACAACGATTTTGTGATATTATTGATGTGCCTAATATAAATGGTATTAATATAAATTCATAAGAATATTTTATAAACGATTTTTAACTTAATAAAAATGTTAAATATAAAAATTAATTCAAAGTTCTTTATCTTTGGAACGCCGAGCTTCTATGGTCTATTCATTCCGTCGTGTGCCGAGGGTAAATCTGAGCGCCGGCCTGCCGTGCACCAATTGAGTCTATTTTCGTAATAACTTACTTGTTTTTTTTTGCAAAATGATGTTTTTGTAAGTTATTATGTCTTACCAGATAATATGTTCATATATTTATAAACATTGTGTATATCTATCATTAGTATTTTCCTCAGAAGAGGTACTTATATTAGGAGAAAAAAAAATTTATGATATAAAAAATTAAATACGAAAATATTCTTGAAGTTTTATTATATTTTCATAAAGCTAATTAAATGTAATTACAGTATACGAGTATATATAAAAAAAAAATATTACAAAAAAAAACACAATTTTACGAATAAAACCCAAATCAACTGGGCATCAAAGAATGATGCAATACTTGACAGTTGTTATTTTGCTTAAAATTCCAGACGAGTGGCGTGTCAAAAAGCAAAAAGCAAGAATTGCTATCTGATTTATTCTTTTGTTGGATGTAGTTTAATTTAGTAAGCCACAAACATGCATTAAGGTCGAAAATCCCACAAAAATAAAGCATGTTTTTTGCGTTACTGGTCGGACATGCTGGTGCATCATAAGTTAAGTGATTTTGGCGGTGGCTAGATAATATCGACAAACTATTGAAACCTCGCACCTTTTGCTATATACTGGAAGTACGTCGCACCGCTCCCGCTCCACCCCCGTGTCGTGAACTGGCATCGATAGAAATATATGGATCGGCGTGCTCTCAGTATCACCCTTTCAGTTTATGTCGATTCCTTACTGGACTGTCAGCGAGCTGCTTAACTGTACTAACTTGGCAATGTTGATTTTGTGATCATTTTTAATCAATTTTACAAGTGACTTTAGTTGTTACGGTCAGAATACCTGAGTCATTTTTTTTTTCAGAATTTAATACCTGCATTGCTGTTTTCCAGAACTTAATGCTTACACTGTTGTGTTTTCCAGAATTCAATCAGTCAAGGACAAGATAACGGCGGCTGTGGAGGAGGAGGCTGACCAGTGGCTGGGCTGCGCCATGACATATACGATATTTGAATGTCTAAAAGAAAAATTAACAGACTTACTCGAAGAGCAAACTCTCATTGTCACCACAGAACTCACAGACGACATAGCCAAAATTGCAATAGATAATACTCAGGTAACTTTAAAAATTAATTACAAATTAATAATTTATAAATTGAGATAGAATGCTTGGTCACCAATCAAATTAAAGTCTAGTAAACCGTTGGTATGGGTAGATTTATTAAAACCTAAGAATCAATTCTGTGATTCATCTCAATAAGTGAATCGATTGATTCGGTAATTCGGCTTTGCATATAAGTACTTCAGTGTATTCAATTTACAGATGCTTTGTAATATAAATGCAGCAGAATATAACTTATCCAATTATAATACAGTGTTATTCAAAATGATGGACTCAATTTCCTTCCGCTATATTTCTTGAATTATACGTTATATTTATTTATTAACAGACAAATGTTCAATTTACAACATAAGTAATGCGAAATTAGACAGATAATGTAAATTATAAGTATAGGAATGTATATGTGATTGATCTACATAGAAATTGAAAGAGGAGGTCCAAAAATGTCAAATCCCACCACTAGGTCACTCATAGTTGCACAAATGACCGCTAGAGTGCTCACGCCGCCAAGCAGCCATTTCGTGTCAGTTGTGAGTAAAATGGATACTATGCAACTGTAGTGCAGTGTACCTTTCGTCTTCATTTTAACACTGAACTTCCATCTAGAGCATAGGTTCCCTAAGTGGTCCGTAAGGACCCCCGGGGGTCCATTTAGATTTGCAGGGGGTCTATGGCAGGGAGAAAAAAAAAGGGAGTCCACGGATCGTAGTTCATTTAGACTGCACGCATAGTAAAAGCTCAAGATTCGCTCGAAAAGCCTACTGCGCACTTAAAGCGAATCGCGTCCTCGTAGGCATATTCACGTGCAAGTTTTTACAAATTTTCATACCAGCAGCAATGCATCGCACAGTGAATAAATACCACTTATTCAGTATAGTACCAAAGTTTTGGACAGACAGGCTGGGGGTGGGGGGGGTCCACAAACAATTAAAAGAACGGTAAAGGGGTCCACGTGAAAAAAAAGTTTGGGAACCTATGATCTAGAGAGAGCATTTCTGATTGGTATCACCAATTTGAGCAAACTGGATGTATCTGCAAAGGAAAAACCCGGACTCACCGTCTGTATCAGAGGAGAGTGTGCAAAATTGAGTCAATCATTTTGAATAACCCCGTATGTTGATGCCAATATGTGAAAGCGAGAAAAAATTGAGTGTTTTAATTTTCTTTTCTGTATTCCGTTATTTACCGACTCGTGTTGTAGTTTTGAGGGACGCAACGATGCTGTCTCCTGTAGTTAGTGATAAAGTGTCTTTGTATCTCGGAAACATAAGTATCTGTGTCCTGTAGTTGACGATGTATCTTTTTGAATCTGGGAATATGACTACCTGCCTCCTGTCACGGGACCACATTAATCTGCAAACATCTGTGAGGCGCTGTATCATGAAGAGCGTCCATTATCATTGATTGAAATTGTGACTTTATTCCAGGATGACTCCAAAAAAGGTCCCAAGAAGGAGCAGCTGACCAAGTCGCAGAAGCGGAGAGTGTGGGACCGTGCCGAGGGCGGCAAGGGCGGCGAGAAGCCCCGCGGCTATGACTGGGTGGACATCGTCAAGCACCTATCCCAGGCCGGCACCAAGTCACAGCAGTCCGCCATGGCCACTTCCTAACCCACTGATCTCATTCATATCTAAGAGTTATGCTAACATAAATATGTTTAGTTCGTTGACAGACATGGATCATAGAACACAAGGAAGAAGGCCCGAATTCCTGTTTTTATTGTTAGCCAAATATTCAAGAAATTTTTTTTTTTTTTCTTACAGACTTCATGATTCGCTTAGAAACCTTGCTTTCCTCACTTACGAGTATGTGAGGAATATAGGGTATCATTAACTCCTATGACCTTCTCTCCGCACAGGAGAATTTAACTAGTGAATGATTTAAAATTGCAAAGCTTTTGTGGTCAACAAGCATAGACATCAATTTTCTCATCCACAATGTTTTCATGTAGTTCTAGATTCAAGCAAAATGGAAACTGTGTACATCAATCAACTGTAATTCAATTTTGGATGAATGAGATCAGTTTATTTACGGTTTCGGTTTTGACTGTGGGAATATCAAATGTAATGCAATCTACTTTATATTTTGGTTCTTTTGGCAATTTCATGTCGCTGGCGAAAAATTTCCATGATAGCGATTGCATCATCACTGCTTTGACTTAATACAGTAAAGTATTTTTAATTTCTATGCCTGTCAATGACAGGCATAGAAATTTGTCAATAATTTGTTTCTATAATTTTTATACAGTATTCTACATATTTTATTATTTTTACATTGTAAATTTAGCAGCCACAACATTAAATAAATAAAATAATAGTTAATTTAGCAATTTTATAGCCATGTTGACAGAGGATTTTTAACAAAAATACATTTGTATATTTTGAAAATCATTGTTACATATATATTATATTCATTCATATATTATTATATTTTTGCAAATAGTTAATCTAATAAATAAAAATCATGTTAAAAGAATTATCACAGTATTGGAATATCTTGTTTATAGTAACTTGTATAAACGTTTGTTTGTATATTACTCGATATTACTTCATAGAATAATTATTATCTATTGTTTTTTTTTGCTGCCATGTTTCTCTCAACCTTGTGTATAAACTTCATCTGTATCATTGAACAAAATTATCATGTTGTATTAAATATTGAAAAAAAAATAGTGTAATAGGTATTTTTAAATACATTTTACATTTACAACCCAAATAGATTTTTATTAATTTTAAAATATAATTCAGACTAGTGGTTCTTTTGTGCAGTGTTTGTGCAGTTTGTGCAACTCCCATAAAAAGATAAGAAAATAAAACAAACATTTATCATAATATTACCACACTACAGCGCGCCGTTCAAATTCGGTGCTAAAAAATCCACCCGTCCGTATAGGTAATACTGCAAGAGAGCGACTCTGAAATGAATTCCATATATGCCCAATGAATTCAGCGTCTATGGAATTTTCTGTCCTAAGAAATATTTCATACATTGTCTTTCTCGTAGGGGTCGGCGGGAAACCGTGTCGAGCATGCAATCTTTGGAATCTACAAGGTGAGCGTGTGCACAGCTATATGAAGATTTGTTGACAGCAAGTTTGTACTTTGATTATCGTATTTTAAGTCTTTATTAAAATAAGTAAATTACTGAAGACAATACTTTTTACATAAAAAACAAACAGTTTCTAACACACTTAGAAACTGTTGAACCGTTACAGGTGCGTGCAGCGGGCAAAAACCAGCCGAAAATGCAATAAAAAATAATTTATCAAAAATCGCTCCATCTTCTAAACCATTGACTATTTTTTTATGAAATTTCGTATACGCACTTACCATATATGAGTGCCAGGAATACATCCAATTGCTAAGGAATTTTTGTGTTATCTCTCATTCAAGAAATGATAATTGTGATAACATCCTCGGGATTCTTATAAGAGTAAAGGTCCAATGAATTTATAACACATCATAAAAATATAATAGGTACTCCTATTCCCAGTACCACGAACAAACAATCTATGAAATTTAACACAATAAAATTGCCATTCTACTCACATCAAAGAATAATCAAATGTGGAAAGAAGGCGGATATGATTCACTGAATAATTGACTCCGCACAAATTAATTATTATGCGCATTGAGTTGCGCAAGAGTATGTGTGTACGTAAAAAAAACGGCGGCTTATCTTATTTTTTTGTATATGTGTGTAGTCTGGAATGTCTTCAAGCGTTTAGATTAAATAGCCGTGCGAAATAATCTGGTAACTTTACCTTTATTGCCTTTAAAGTGGAGCCGGCGTAAAGGCTAATTTTACCCGTCCCGCCGATAAGCACCAGTCGGCCGTGCGGGTAAAAATACCCTTCCCGCTCAGAGTGTGTAAAGTAAATTGTGATTTTGGTATTTAAAATTATTTTTTGTATCCTGCTACATTATATTATTTATTAGCCATAAATGTTTTAATGAATCGCCGAATTGTTTCTTGTTGCTAGGTTGTTAATTTCTAGTGCAGTGATATGATGAAATTACTTTACATCTAGGGAAAATATATATAATATGGAAAAGACCAACATAGTAATTTTTTATATAGAAGGAATTTTTTTCTCACTTTCTTATCTCCGATTGAACTCTCAATGAGATAGGTCATAAACCTCCACTGATTTACACTAATCAAAATTAAGGATCAGAGAAGGAATGTTATTACTATTGATACGTCATAAGTTTTAAACTTCTTTATCACCGAATTTAATTATTTTATACTGATTTTGATTTGTGTATCACATTATTATGTATGTGATTGGTTTTATGTCTTGACTTGGTACTTCCAGCTGGCCCTCCATTCTTGAGAAATGATCAAATTTTTCTCCAAGTTCCACCCTGCAACAGAAAACCAATGATTTATTAACTTAAAAAGGCAACAGCAAGTTTTTGTTTTCTGTAGCATAGCAATCATACCATCTTAACGGACGTGCCCGACCAGGGGCTGCTCTGCGACCTGCTATGGTCCGACCCCGACAAGGACACCACCGGCTGGGGCGAGAACGACCGAGTGAGCTTCACCTTCGGCATTGACATTGTGGCCAAGTTCCTCAACAAGCATGACTTTGATCTGATCTGCCATCTGCCATCAGGGCACATCAGGTGGTAGGGGACGGGTATGAGTTCTTTGCCAAGAGGCAACTGGTCACCCTCTTCCCGGCGCCCTACTACTGCGGGGAATTCGATAATGTAGGTACAATGATTTCAGTGGACGACACGCTGATGTGCTCTTTCTAGATCCTGAAGCCGGCCGAAAAGCGCCACCTGGCGTACGTGTAGACCAACAGCAACCGTCCCGTCACGCCGCCCAGGGGCGTCACCAACAAGACAAAGAAGATTTGATGGCCCTATGGATCAGTCCCCCCAGCCCCCGTCCTCCCCCGCCGCCCAACTTCACATAACTCCTGAATGTAAAACTATTGTTTTGCCGAAGCGATCATTTCAAAATTTCTTTTTTGCTAGTGTATCTATCAACAGTCTACTCAAAATATGGATAATAATTCATTGTCTTAGCTTAAATACATTCTTGAATATAATGGAAACAATCACTCTATCATTTGTATTAGCATCTTGCAATATATCATAAGGAATAAATACAGTTAGCTTCTTTTTTCTATTTAACATGTATGAAAACTTAGACCAAGCCGTATTTAGTTTTGATAATTTAACTGCATCTCTTTATATGGTCTATAAATGATGTGTAATGATAGCCTGTTCATAAAAAATAAAAAAAAACTTTGCAGAAAGTGTCAATGTAAGAATAGGAAGTAAGATTTGTACAGCGCCCTTGAGGTGATTTTTCACTAAAACGGCGTTATAAAAATTATCCGATTATTATTATTAACTATTATTTGATTACTATATTTTGTATATACAGTCGAACTTGGTTATAATGATCACGGTAATAGTGAGTTCACGGCTATAATGATCAATTACCCAATGTTATTTTAGATCAGGCTTACTTTCATATAATCGTTGGCTGTTATAACAAGGACGTTTCACTGATATACCTTACAAATAATTTTGTCAATACAATTTCTAAATGCATACGTAGATCGTTGGGTCTAAAAAAGAACAATTCTCGAAGTAAATAAGAACAGACAAAGGTAGCGATATAGCGCGGCAACGAGCGGGGTGGCCGCTAGCACAAATTTCCTTAAATCCCGTTAGGGACGGATTAATATTTTAATAGCAATAGCCGTGTAAGATTGTCGGTAATGTGAAACATTACATGTAAAATTTTTATATAAAATCTGCCAAAGTCATTCGAAAAATGGTCTTTGCAATCTTGTTCCCTTTCTACATCTTCTTTTTTTTTTTAAAAAAAGAAAGACAAATATTCCCTGGTTACGAATAACCTGACAATATTTGAAAATCTCCTACTACCATCACAGTAAGTGGAAGATGTTGCTTGTAATAATTTTGTATTGTGTTATTGGGTAGGGTAGACACATACAATTTAAAAAAAAACTATTTCTGATATAATGAGTATAGGCTATAAGGACCAGATTTAAACTGTCCCCTCTTGCTCGTTATAACAAAGTTTAACCGTAGTTTGAACATTGCCGGCTACACATTGCAGCCACACATTGCAGCCACACATTGCAGCCACACATTGCCATAAAATGTAGCCTGTTATGTTACTGCTATTTATTATTATTTTAGACAATGACCGTTTTTTTAATTCAATTTCATTTTTACCCTTTTTTTTACATTAACTCCACTCAGGAGGCCCTGAGGAAAACATCTTTGTGGAAGGTCTTTTTGAGGAGAGGATGGAGTGAACTTGGTGGGTCTTGAAGAGACCCGTGTTGTAGGAGGGAGGAAACAGAGGTTGGCAAATCGTTATATAGCCGTGCTGTGAGACACTGTGGGCACATGAGAATGAGTCGTAGAAATGACCCGTTCTCATGTGACAAATGCCAACCGTATACAAATATTGGGAGCATGTTTGGCATGTTTCCCGACTATTCACCGGTCTCGAAAGGATCAATGACACAGTAAGAAAACCTACCTGAAATTTTCAGGCCGTTACTAAATTTTTGCCACTCCGTATTAGTAACTTTCTTCACTTCGCTGTAGACCTCTGACGAAGGAGAGTTGTTGGAATTCTCCTCAGAACTGTGAAGGTCTTTCATGCTGTCGCACACACTGTGAAACGAGGTATTGGAGGAAGACTTCTCTCCGCTTTCATGTTCCCGTGTGATCAACTGAAAAATAGGATCTTTGCTATAAAAAAGTATTACAATGAGGTTTACCAGGGGTGTTAGTTGAAGTTTGCCAGTTTTTTCAATAAAGAAAACGCTTAATTCTCAAGGGAATCTCAATTTTTTTTTATTAAAAGTATTGACCATCGGATTCTATACATTTTGCCCATCTTTGAGGCAAATCATGGATGCCATTCCAAAAAAAAAATTTCTCTTTCGAGGCAAACCATTCGACGAGCCATTTTTCGACCTTTTCAAAATTGGCGAAGCGCTGCTCTGCGAGTGAGTGTCGATGTGAGATGAGCTTCAACTGCTTTTTTCTTTTGTTGAAATAAGAAAAGCAACGAATGCCGCAAATGCGATTTACTTGGAACGAAACTCGACATATTCACTGAGGTAACCAACTATGACACTATTATTTTGGCAGAATGTAACTTGTGTATTTTTGAAGGTTAATGTCCATAGAAAAATATGACATAGATGCCAAATCATAGAAATGTATACATATTTCTAGCGACATCTATGAGTAAAACCGGCAAACAACACCTCTGGTATAAGCTTTAATAAGATATTATAATAAAAATTGAATATTAATCCCCGACTTGTAGAAAAAGTCAATAGATGTTCCATATAAATAAAATCGAATACTTATATCCGAGACACTATATTAATGCAAACGCAAATAAATCCAGGTAGAATCTTGCAGTCATTATTGAAAGATAGCAACCAAAAAGTATATGAAAATTAATTGAAGATATAAACAGTTCTAGTTCGCAACCCTCGGAGGGTTGCGCCAAGAGGAATGACTTCACTCCTGCTGGTCCCCTGCTGTCTCTCTTCGGTTTCTTATGCTCTAAACGCAGATTTAGGCCTCTAAACATTCCTTCATTCCGCAGGCTTATAATGGAGAAGCCTCTTTGTTGGTCAGCCATTTTGCATCCTGGCTGCAAGTCGTAGAGTCATCCCAGTTTTATAAATTTTCTAATTGACAGATATTTTCAATAGCTTACCAATTTTTCTTTGTTAATGGTGCTTACTATAATACCAAATATGACTGCATTAAAATATCCGCAAAGAATGTCTTCCGAATCTGCCGTGTCATCCAAAACAATGTGAATGCATTTCTTGTTCATGTCAAAGACAATCAGATATTTCGAGTCTTGGAATGTGTCCGCAGCTACTTTCAAATTATCAAGAGTGACTGTTCCGGAAGCTACTAGAGACTTGAGAGAACCTCCAACTTTGATCTTGAAACCACAAATTGTTTTATCTGTAAAAAACAAATTCATATTAAAAAAAATTCTGAATATTTTCAGTAACAGTAAACCAATCATTTTGAATGTAAGCGTTGTGCTTTTCTTTTATTTAAAATAATAATGCCACACTTTCTCTGTATACTTCTACTATTTATTCTCCTCAGATAACACTTATTAAATTAACTGTTTCCACAGTGTGTTAGCCTCCAGCCAATTTTTTAATCACCCTTGTTTTATCTGAATTTGTCTCCTAAATTATCCTTTCCCGCCAATAAGGAACTCCAGTCCATTTTTTTTTATTAATGTTGACATCCTAACTTAATTTTCTGTTTTTTTATTTTTTTTTTTAAGTTCGTTTTCAGGGTTAAAATAATTGTTAAAGTTTCAATTTTTTAAAGCCCACCAAAACGCACGAAATCTATGGCTTGTTGGGTGTGATGTCACACGAGCCAGTCGGATTAGCGGTTCAATAGGCAGTAATCGATATTGTATGAATTTCATACAAAACTTCGAGAACTTTATACTCAAATTTAACTGCTTTTCATTGAAGGAAACATTGTAGAATATCAGAGTCTCGTTACTATTGTAGGTGAATTGTACCTAAGTGTAAAAATACATTCATATCCGCAACTAATTAACAATTTATCAGCGTTCAAAGAAAGTCCATCGCTAACTTTTTAATAACTAGCTTAAAATCAGAATCGCTTGCGTTAATAGCCTCTTTCATTTTTCTGCGCATGCGTGGAAAACAGACGCATGCGCATTGCGCACCTGTGGACTTCAATAATTCGTGACAGCAGTAGACAGATATTAAGTTGAATGTGTTGGATAAATTGAATAGGTTTGAAATATTGGTGTAACTTCAATGGCTTGAAATAAAAATAAATATATTATGCATTGTAAGAAATAATAGGTCATCATTAGAAATCCCCCGCTTCCAGAATAACTGAAGAAATAATCACCAAAGTGCCATTGACATTGTTGTTGGAAGGGGTATAGAGTATTATTACGTATACAAATTTGTTAAAATTGGTACGAATTTTCAAGCAAAAACTCTCAACTAGTCGCAATAAATAAACATAATGATTTTACGGGCGAAATGAAACTGTAAACAGCGAAATTATAAGCTAAAAACATGATAAACAGCGGAAAAACATCTTATCTGGTTAGAGTTGGGCTCAAAAACGGCATGTGTGACGACAGAAGCAGTGGTACCAACAGAACATGGTGTTTTGATGGTACCGTTTTTAATTCACTTTTATATAACGATTTATAAAATCTAGGTATAATCATATACAATGAAAGTTATATATTCAGAATCGGCATTTGCTGATCTATACGAATATATATTTTTAAAGCCATTATATTTTTCACTGGAGTTCCTTATTATCCACCTGTCAAAAAAAAAAACACCCTTCGCTTTTGTCGGTACAATCAATGAAAAGATTACCCGAGTGTACCTACTCAATTTCATCACTATATTACTGAAAAGTACCTAACCAAATTTTATTTTAATATTACTAGAAAGTACCTAACCCAATTTCAATACATGTAATATTATGCAGTACCTGTCTAAAGAAACAAAGGATTTTACTGCAAGAAGTGTACTTACCAGTCAGGCGGTTTTTGAAGAAAAATACAGGTTCCATGGAGTTAGCTAGACTTGGAGGTAGAATAATTTCATACTGTAAGAAGAAAAGTGCTGTTTCCAGAAACCTTGTAGAATTGAAGGTGTGCAAACAAACTGATGAAACCCCGCGATAGTTTGAAAAGATATGCATCACCGTAAAGATGAAAAATACTGGCCAGATATTTCTGAAATAAAATAAACTTATAAATGGTTATATAACAAACTAACTAGTCAGAGAGGACTGCCAAACAACTCGATCTTGGCATACACTTCTTGCTTCATTCACATTCAGACGTCTCATACATTCTCTTGTTATTCCGACTTCTGACATGGCTCGACTCAAGTATTTGATTCACTTGATCGTGCCATGTCTTCCTCGGACGTCCCCGGCTTCTTCTTCCATTCACATTCGCATCATATATTCTCCTTACACTCCTCTCTTCATTCATTCGCTCTACATTCCCAAACCATCTAAGCGTCCCTTTCTTGATCTTGCTCACTACGCTTACATCAGCCTTGCATTCTTTACAAATCTCAACATTTTTCATACGATCATACATGGTTATACCACACATTCGTCTCAGAGATCTCATTTCTACAGCATCCAGTCTACTTTCGTCCTTCCTCTGCCAGTTCCATGCCTCACTGCCATACATCAGGGTTGGTATCAGCACTCCATTGTGGACTGCTAGCTTCGCTCTTTTGGACAACTTTTTGTTTGCGCCAACCGCGTTCAGTCCTCCGTTAATGGAGTTTCCTGCATTCACCCTTCTTTCAATATCCCTATCAGTCTTTCCATCTGTCGTAAACATACTTCCCAAATACACAAACTCATCGACCTGCTCCAAGTATTCATCATTCACAATTATATTGCACACTGTTTTCGTACTCTCTCTTTCATACACCATGACTTTGGACTTGCTTACATTCATCATTAACTCATTTTTCATACATACTTCGTTCATCCTAGATACGAGGGACTGTAAATCTTCCATACTGATAGCAATCATCACCGCATCATCGGCATATAACAGGCAACGTACTTGCAGACTACTCATTTTCGCGCCCAAGCCCACCTCTGTCAATTCTTGCATAGAATTATCCATGTATAGATTGAATAGCCATGGCGACATTACGCAGTCTTGCTTAACACCTTTTGTGATGTCAAACCACCCTGTAAAATCACCGTTTGTCCTAACACATGCAACGCTTCCCTCGTACAGAGATGCGATTGCCTGTATAAGATTTGTATTCACACCATACTTGGACACCTTAACACCTTTCATAACTTTTTTCTGTCAACTCGGTCGTATGCTTTTTGTAGATCTACAAAAGCACAGAAAAGTTTCTGGTTTTTTGCTAGAAACTTCTCTGTGAGCATAAGCAACGAGAAAATCTGATCCATGCACCCCCTTCCACTCATAAATGCACCTTGCAAATTCCATATTTTATCCTTTGTTTTCATTTGTACCCTTTCAATCAATATCCTACCATACAGCTTTCCAACTGAACTTAGCAGGCTAATAGCCCTGTGATTTCCACATTCCATACGTGACCCTTTACCTTTGTATAGAGGCATGATCACAGCCCTTCCCCCAATCTAATTGGGGTGTAACCCTCCTTTAAACACTGGTTAAAAAGTTTGCATAACCATGTGAGAATTATACGGCTATCTCCTTTAAAGTATTCAGCAGCAATATTGTCGAAACCAACAGCCTTACCACTCTTCATACAATTGATTGATCTTTTAATTTCATCCATGCCAATTTTGGGAACATTCACCCCATCGTCATTCATACCTATCACTCGGGTTGCTTTCGAAGACCTCTTCAAAGTATTTCATCCATCTAAAAGGTTATATAAGATAACATAAGTATTTATTCAATATCAATGGCCACCTACGTTCCTACTAATGAAATGATCAGAATAGCAGCAAATGAGGCGATAAGATTGACCGCCGTTTCTTGGGAACCGTCCTTTGCGGCCACATCAGCCAGATTTCCTCTGATGGCTTGATGCTGAGTTAAAGCGGCCCGCGTTGCTCCACCTTAAATATACAAATTGATATAATGATTTTGGAAAAAAGTCCGGTCTCGTGTTGAAATGCTATGTTATACATATATATATATATATATGTTTATGAGAATTTTTAGCTGAAAACATTTGCATCAACTTTTAGTGCGCTGAAATTACCCATCAGATGCGTAAGATTTGTATCCGTTGAACGCCGGTGTATCCAATCGGCAATGTCAAAAATCATTTCTTTGAATATAAGTAGCTATTCTGCGGAAACTTCTTATGATAGATAAATACAATTTATAAACACATTTGGTTAGACGGTACAAATTACGAAAATAGACTTAGGCGGGCCACACGCAAATTTACCCTCGGCACACTACAGACGTATTAGATCACGGGCGCTCGGAGTTCCAACGGTTAACCTGGAAAATTGCTGTAGTAGAAACTGTAAAAATTTCATATTTCTAGAGTGTTCCGTTTGCAAGCTTTTAGTGGGACTGACAAAAATACAACTTTAAGAAATTAAAGTTAAAATTGCTATTTACCTGCAACTCCAACGATAGATTTCATGGCAGTGGAAACACATAGTACATGGGTTGTGTACCCTTGAAATAGAGGTAAAGCCAATTCTAGGCAGATGGCTGCATCATTCAGACAATCTGCCATCAGTCGCCATCTTTTACTGTCGGCATCCAAGGAAGTACTAACGTGAAAATAAGAAACAAAATATATCTCTGCGGCTCTGGTAATTGCACCAATGTGAGAAAAAGAAATAACTTGTACATGGTTTTTAATAATTTTTCTTTATGATGTCTCAAAGCTCTATTGTTGATATGTGCGTACCCTTTCCACCAGGCAAAAGCAATCCTTCCCACATTCCCTGTGCCTTCCTTCAGGACCCAGGTGATGGTGGCGGCCAATGGGGTGGCTTCTACATCTCCCACCCCCACGCCCTTCATCACAGCGTGCGTTGCTAAAGTTCCTGTTGAAGATTAAACTATGTTAAAGTATTTGTGCTGTATATGTTCTAGTTGTATGGCATTAGACATATCACATCCATTACATACTGTAATAGGTATCGGGTTTCTTTTTCTAAACCTCACTGGGGAGTGTTGAGGTTTTGTGAAAATAAACACTCCACGAAGTAGGTGAAGAATTCATTTCATTTGCTTATCGTTCTTCTTTTTATTTGGACATGTAAGGATTATTTTAATAATAAATTCAGCGTGCATAGTCTGACATTTTATAGAAGACAAAAAGTTGAGGTTGCTATGATTTTCTATTTGTTTATATATATTTTTTTCTTTTAAAAAGAAAGACAAACATTCCAGGGTTCGAATAACCTGACAATATTTTAAAATCTCCTACTACCATAACAGTAAGCGGAAGATGTTGCTTGTGTCGTGATAGAGTCAGCTGGTAATTGAACTCACTACGCCTGGGTGGGACCTAGATGCGACGCCAACTCAGTCATTGTACATGAATATGAGTTAAGTAATAAATTATAATAAGTAAGAATATTATGTAAGGAGTACGTAAGTATAATGCATGTAATATAAGAATTAAGTCATGGTGTTCACAGTCCTCCTCACCAGGGTTTCCTGTTCTGAGGAGGCCTGCACTTTTTTGTTTGTACCAAATATCCGGTTGTCTCTATCTTCATAATGTTTGCAAGGTGATGATTATCCTTTAGTTCTCACAGCCATGTTTTGACTTTAGTTTTAAAAATATTAATTTCTGTTATTTTTTTTTATTGATTTGGTATGGCATTATATAATTTGGCAGCGTGAAATTTAATGTTTCTCTGTCCAAAAGATTTGCTATTACTGCTGTTATGTTGCGAATAACCAGTATATTTTGGCTTATTGGTATGGTTGATTGTTTAAAATGTTTTAAATGATAAGAGCAAGAAGGCTCATAGGAAGATTAAAAAAGCACAATGGTCCATCACAAAAGGCGTAAGGCTGGGTAATGTCACCGTGGTTATTCAATCTATACATGGATAATTGTATGCAAGAATTGAAAGAGGCGGGCTCGGGTGCGAAGATGAGTAATCTGAAAGTATGTTGCCTGTTGTATGCTGATGATGCAGTGCTGATTGCTAACAGTATGGAAAATCTACAGTCCCTTGTATCTAGGATGAACGAAGTATATATGAAGAATGAACTAATGATGAATGTAAGTAAGTCTAAAGTCATGGTGTTTAAAAGAGAGAGTACGAAAACAGCGTGCAACATAGTTGTGAATGATGAATACTTGGAGCAGGTCGAAGAGTTTGTATATTTGGGAAGTATGTTGACGAGAGATGCAGGAAACTCCATTAAAGGAGGACTGAATACAGTTGGCGCTAACAAAAATGTATCTAAAGAGGCGAAGCTAGCAGTTCACAATGTAGTGCTGATACCAACCCTGATATATGGCAGTGAGGCATGGAACTGGCAGAGGAAGGATGAAAGTAGACTGAATGCTGTGGAAATGAGATCTCATGAGTTTTACCAAGTGGGGGTTTACAGCTGAAACAATACGCGTAAGCCAGTTATCGGTAATATGATAGACAATTTAGTGATATTTTTCATGGAAGCATCGAACTAGGTGATGAGATTTATAATGGGTCGAGTGTTTTGAGGGGGAAATTGAGAGTCATGGAAGCGAAATCCTTAAAACAATCATTGATTATAAATTTTAACAAGATTATTCAAATATTATTATATGATAAGTAATACTCGTAAATATATTACACATTGGTGAAAATATTGATAGTAGAGGCAGGTAGGTAGAAACATACGAATTTTTTAAATCACTTGGGTTATAACGAGTAACGGCTATAAGGAGCAGATTTAATCGATTCCCTAGTGCTCGTTAACAAGTTTGTATTTACTGAAATTTGTATATCGAAATAATCTTATGTTAGATAAATTAAAAAAATATATATGTATCACAACAGTTCAAAAATATAAATAAAAAACTAATTATTATCTTTTGCATTGTTTCTTTAAAACAAAACAAGTTTCTCGAATATGAAAAAATTAGAATGTGAGGAGCAAAATTTTAAAGACATAGTTGGCAGCTTGGTATTGCCATAGTAATGAAAAAAATGTTGTTCCACTTACCAAGCTATACAGTTTAATATTTATTAAATTGTTATAGCTTGTGGAAATTACTGCAAATCTTTTTTTTTTACCAGAGAAAACTTTATGATAATATCATAAATTAACCTGAAAAGTTGACATGCACAATTTTCTATTTATTTCATAATAATATATATATTGGCGCTGCCAGCCTGATTGTCAAGATTGACAGAACTTACAAAAATTGCTTCCTGCAGTTGTTGTAAGAAACATTGATAAAAACATACCAGTAATAGTGCTGCAGAAAGCCTGGGCGGTGTCCCATATCTGGTACTGCGTGTAGTCAGAGCTAACACTGTTAGGGTAGCCCTGCGGAAGGAATATCTCCTGGAAGAATTTCCTGAAGCCATCTTGGATGTTTCCCGCCAAAGAGGTTTCAGTTGCCACTGCTACTAGCACATTTTGGTCTGGAGATTCGAAAAAAAAAAAAAAATCTTACAGCATTAATGTCCTAGAGTCCTATGTTAATCGCCATGTAGATGCGAATAGTAGAAATGGTATTTTCCCCATCATACGCAAAAGAGTCTGAAATACAATTCGTACCACGATGAACATGCAATGTCTTTTTATGTGTGTTTAAAACTGTTCTGTTTTATCAGAGTAGAGGTGTGCAATGTTAATGCAGCAACCCGCTGCAGCGGGTTATAATCTGCAAGTCCCATAGAATTTTCTACAACACTACTTCGATTCTCAATGGTAGTCTTCCACCAGGGTGATATTGTATTGAACATTGAGTATTGACCACTCTTTTTCAGTTGGGCAAAAACATAATGAACAAATTAGTGGTAATAAAATTCAATAGATGGCGGTAGTGTGTTGGTTTGAAATTGGTTGAAAATTAAAATGGCATTTTGAGACTACAATGAACAATGACGGGATTTGGCGCCCAAGTGCACCTAGATGTGAATTAAAAAAAAATCATGAAAAACTAAAAATGATAAACTTTAGTTACTTACTATGTGATTTATTAACTACTGGTGCTTTAGTTAAATATATAAACACCAAATAAATATTTTTGCTTTATTGACAATGGTACTGTAAACAAATTAAATAGAACAGTGGGTACCTAGAGGTTGTACGTAGAATATTTCTTTCCCATAAGTGCTATATTTTTCTGTAAGTATAACTTGGTTTAAACTAATTGAAGTTTTGGAACTAGATTCTTGTTCACCCTGTTCAGCAGCCAATTTTTTTGAAATTGTATGTTTTGATGCATCTGAAAAAACATTACACAAAAATGTATTTTGAATACCGGCCGGTATATGGTTGACATTAAATTTAATCTTGGGATTCCACATATTTACCAGTTTTTAAATTAAGCGACATTTTTGCGTTTTTTTTTAAATTTAATATTAGTTAGAAATAATAAAAAAAAGCTTGTTTGAAAAGATCTTTAAACTAGTTAGTTACGTGTCAACAATAATACGTTTACAAAATTCACTATCTGACAGATGACGTTTAGTATTAGTGCTGCCAGTACACGAAGAGAAAAAATATTAAAGCCATAGAAACAATTTTGTAGTAAAATTAAATAGAAGTTCTTGACTATTTTAACAGAAACTATCTTTCTCTTCAGATAAGTACCTACCATATAACTATAATAAATTAACGAAGTTCGAAACATGATTTGATCTGTCAAATGATTATTTTTTTTCTAGGATCACGTTGTAGTGGGAACCTCGGGTTAATTTCGGTATTTTTATTTTTATATTTTTTGCACCAAATTATTCGAAATAATGCCTAACAAAAAATGGTTTTTGCCCTCCGAAGTAGTGGTACACAACGATATAGATGATGTTTGGGTAATCATCCACGATCGGGTATTCGATTTAACGCGTTTGATTGATAAAAACAGGAATAACGAGGTGTGTATTATTAAAAGAAAATAAATATTGTTAAGTGATAAACCACATTATTAGTTTCTCTATGCTAAATATATTAATTTAAGAAAATTCTTCCCATTTTAGCATTTGCGGGTAAAGAGATAAGTCATTGGTTCGACGAGAAGTCTGAATTTAAAACGTTTATTAACCCGAAGACTGAGAAAAGAGAACCATTTGCTCAATATGGTCCCCTATTACATTTGGATGAATATATGAAGGGGAAAAAATTAATGACCAAAAAATTTGTCCCCTGGTGGAAAGATAAACAATATGTCATCGGTTACATAACCAAAAATCCACGAACGATTATTATGCTAAACACTCTCACAGGTATAGATTACAATACGTGGTGATATTATTTGATATTTTTTATTTCCTTTGATAGGATGCAACCACCTTATCGTTTGAATTGATTGAAACCCCTGACTTATACAGACAGTGCCCCTCGTACCCATATATATATTTTAATATTTATAATGTATGAGTTTGTGATCTGTTAAAAAAAGTAATCAAGCTCCTTTTTTACGCGGGAGG
This sequence comes from Halesus radiatus, assembly GCA_022606495.2. Classification (NCBI taxonomy): domain Eukaryota; kingdom Metazoa; phylum Arthropoda; class Insecta; order Trichoptera; family Limnephilidae; genus Halesus; species Halesus radiatus. The sequence continues at coordinate 164,582 of JAHDVE020011026.1, forward strand.
TGCCCTGTGTTGGCCAGGTGGAGGGTAGGTACTAGGTTCTGCACGTATCTGATTTTTTTAACACACCTTGTACAGTCTGTCATTTAAGGTAGATAAACATTGAGGGCGTTGCGACCGTATAAAAGGTTTTAAATGACAACACGAAGATGGGTTTATAGGAAAATTAAAGCAAGTTAAAAGCACAATGGTCCAAATGCATATTTTGGACATTAACCAAACGGTTTTCAGAAATTAGTGGTATTTATTGTGTGCAAGTTTAATTTGTAGAACTCCATTTTAATTGAAAGTTTAAAATTTTTATTAGTATTTATTATTATTTAATAAAAAAAACGGTTTGTTCATAAATCGAGTTATGTTGTTTTGGACAGTGACATTACAAAGATAGACACGTTATTGCCTCACTATATTTACACAAAATGCGGCAAAGTAACAAATACACTTACGTTTCCAGTAAATTCTTTATTTAAATAGTGGTCACGTATGACAAAGATAGACTTTCATAGAATAATGTGAGTTTGAACGAAATGGAATTACGACCGGGCGTCGTTTTCCTATTTAAAAGTTGCTTTGAATACTACACCCTTCAGCCTGGGTAAAGGTAAGTCGGGAAAAACGAGACACGGGGCAAATAAAAATATAATTATAATAAGTTATCATTAACCATTAAATTTTAGTATTTTTAAATGATTTGAACACTGTGTGCTGCGAAGGGAAGGCGTCCAATCATCTTCGGACCTTTGAACGCGGACAACAGTGATACATTTCTGTCTACGTAGTTGTAGTTCACTTTTATTTATTAAGAAATCACGGCGTAACGCATGATTTTTTACAAAGCTTTAGTGTCTTAAATTAGTAGTGTCATTTGCCATTGTCTAAAGGAATTCCATATAGGCGGCCCGGTCCGGTTGGAGATGATACCTTTGTTTATTTATACGTTATTACATTGTGCGTTTTACCCCAACTTTCCCTAATCGAAAAAAAAAACAATACGGAACGCTGTGTTAGTATTACCGAATGACATTACAATAATTTAACTGGTAAATAATTGTATTATTTATAACAGTAAGTAATTTCCTAGTACTTTTAAATGAAATCTTATTTCTCGGTTTTGTTAGTGTTAGCCGTTTAATGGAAACACTTTCTCATCACACAGGAGAGGGCATATTGGCACCTATAAGCAATTCTACTAGAGATAACACACGACCTGACGCGACAGCTAACGGTTTAATAATAAATCAAAATACGGCAATTACCGTATCTTTTGCTTGTTATTTTGTGAGCTCTACAACGTGTGTTTGTTTGTAATGTCATTTATTTTGGATTGTTTCTTTAAAACGAACTGCCAAATTCGAATGTTATTTTTTTTCTGTAAACAAATTTCAAAGATAAATTGAGTAGCTTGGTGGTGCCATAGAAATGAAAATTTTGTTTCACCTTAAATGTTTACAATTTATTGCCATGCTTTATATCAAATTTTACGTCTGCCAAGTGTTTTAGATAAGTACCCTTTTACAGAAATTTCAATCAACCTGAGGGTCTGTGAAGAGGAGACATTCGAGGAAATCGGCGAACGATACAAGATTTTCCACAGCGACTGCTTCAAGTATTCCTGGTGGTACCTGGATAGACCGGTAGTTATGTCTAAGACGCTTTTAGAAAACGGCATAGAGGACGAAAGGGAAAAGTTCCTGGCGCTTAATCTACCATTTGACTTTCATTTACCCGTGATCGTGCTGATGTACAACGACGAATGTTCGGTTTATTGCGAAAGGTTAAATTTACCGATTGTGAATGAATTTTATTTGACATAACGGTCTCGAGAAGGAATATAAAACCTGTTTCAACATAACAAACTGAACATTTTATTTCTACAGCAAATTACAATACAAGAAGAGATCAGATTAAATATGGATAATGATGTTTTCAGATTAATTACAACTGAAAAATTACATACTTTGCAAAAGGTATCATTTCATCAACGGGGTAATCTGGCAAGCGAGCATGAAATAGAAGAGAAAATTATTATTATTGATTCTGAGGATTTACACAGTCGTTTGGTGCCGGCGTACTACGTGTGCCCTTATAGTAATACTCTAAGCGTGTGCCACCATTTTGTTATTTTTTGTGTCCTCTTACAATTGGACCTTCCACACAACTGGTTTGGCCGATACTGACTAAAACCGCCGAGTCGAAAGATTCGGCCATCCGGTCGTCCTTTCCCAAAGTTGGTACGCTTGACTTTAGGAAAGGACGTGGCTTTAGTCAGTATCGGGCAAACCAATCGTGTGGAAGGCCCATATGAGATATATGTACCCACATTCATGTAGCTAGTAAGCAGTGGCGGGCAGTCCACAAAGGTTGGAAAGCTGTGTATACCCCACGAAAACCAACAAACCATAATTGAAAAAAAAGTGCATGGAAAATGAAAAAATGCGACAAATTTCTATGTAGGTAAGAACTTGTATGCTCATTTATTCAGTTGGCCACAGATACATTTTGGCGCTCTCGCAGCAGCCGGCAGCTTTTTATAAGCGCTCCAGTTTATCTGGGAAATATTGCTTAGTTCTTAATTTTTTCGGTGTTAAAGTAGCGTAAAATAACCGCAATAATTTATAGGTTACATTTATAAAAATCATATAATTTTAGTGTGGCCGTTTCGGGCTTAAATCAAGTTTATAATAAAAAATCAAATAAAAACCCAAATATTTTAAGTTCAAATCTGTCGCGTCGTTCTAAACTAACCCAAAAGCATCGGTCGGTCGAAGCGTTCGACACATGTGCTTATTAAAAGACCTTTTTGCTTGTTAAAAGTGTCCCAAAGTAAATGATTTACAATGTTATTCTTTGAACTGTGGTGATTGTAAACAATATCGTATACGAGCTAGACAACTCAAACTCAAACTTAATGGTGAATGTGCTATTTTGGAGCCTTTAATAAGCTGCAAAGATATCGCTGTAGAACCTTGAACACTGTACCACAACTGCAATCCGCAAAATTAGATTTCGTGGCTACCGAGAAAGGCGCAATAGGAAATAAAAACATTTGACGAGAAGATCTTCTGCTGTCACGGCGACCTGAGTTCTGACCTCCAGTTCACGGAGCAGATCCGGTGCATCATGCGGCCCACGGACGTGCCCGAGAAGGCTGCTCCGTGGCCTGCTGTGGTCCGACCCCGAGAAGGATACCACCGGCTGGGGCGAGGAATAGACGACACGCTGATGTGGTCTTTCCAGATCCTGAAGCCGGCCGACGAGCGCCACCTGGCGTATGGGCAAACCAACACCGAGCGTCCCGTTACGCAGCCCAGGGGCGTCACCAACAAAGACAAAGAAGATTGGAAGAAAGGATCAGTACCCCCGGCCCCCGTCCTCACCCGCGGCCCAACTTCACATAACTCCTATCATTCGTATTAGCGTCTTGCAATATATCGTAAGGAATAAATACAGATAGCTTCTATTTTTTTTTTCAATTAAACATGTATGAAAACTTAGACCAAGCCGTATTTAGTTTTGATAATTTAACTGCATCCTTTATATGGTCTATAAATAATGTATAATGATAGTGTCCAAAAAAAAAAAATGTCATAGATTTAATATAGGAATAATGTATGAATAGGAAGTAAGATTTGTAAAGCGCCCTTGAGGTGATTTTTCACAAAAACGGCGCTATAAAAATCATCCGAATATTATTATTATTATTAACAATCAGTAGAAAGTGATAAAGAAATGGCCATTTTCAAATTCTCAATGCACAATTCATATCCGAACTTCAAAAACACACAGCCTACTTGAAGTCATAGATTAATGCACGCCACTGTTAGTAAGTCGATAACATTCAACATACACGTACGCTGTCAGCTTTGTATTGTGGAAGATTGACATATTATGCCACCTTTTTTGGAAGGTGAAAAAGTAATTTGGCTTGGTTCGCCCATGGGAGTGACTCGGCACCTTGAAAGACAACGATGCAACTCCCATGGGAGTGATCGGCGGCGAACGAGTTAAGGCCGTGGGCTTACCTGTGCTATCTATCATGCTTCATTATCATTCCCTTTCCGTTGACAGTAGCCCAGTTCATAAAGTCTACCAGACCAGGGTTGTCATTGGGTGTCTGGTGATGTCTCCTGATTCTCAACATGGCTGCTCAGTTATCTGAGCCTTCTTCCCATTTTCCCCTCCAAGGCTTGTACTTGTATTAATCTATGCGTCGCAAACACTGACGTCAGAATGAATAGACTTCCTTTAACGTACCATTCCGACGGCTAGAGGCAAAGGTCACCGAACCGTTTTTACTTATTTTCTGTTTTACTCAAATTGGCGGCACGCCTAACTCGCCCCTCACCTCCCCTAATTTTGGTTTATTTTCCTTGCGTGTTAGGGTATCTCTATGTATTATTTGCTCTTTGGTCGCAAAACATTTCTAATATTGTATTTCTTGGCAACTGTATCACTCTGTTATCCTGTATTCCATAATGGCCATAATTATGTAGAATGCTGCAATTAAAATAGCGACCTGTGCGCCATATTTCACATTATCTCCTCCAACGTTGAAATTAAGCCGAAACCATGAATAATTCATGTTTCAGTTTAATAATGGATGCGTTATGAAGACTGGTTCCTAGTCCCTTGGCCCGTGACAACAATGGTCACCGCTCTCCGGCAAGCCACTGCCTTTTGCTAGTGGCGCGTGCTTCCTCGAATACCCCGCCATATTAATTTGCCTTATAATTACACCATCTTCATTGTTATTTGCCGTTTTGCGTTTGACTGAAAGGGTGTTCATAATTGCCCCGCGTATGAATATTGGCAAATGTCAAGGTTTTGTGGGTAAGTACTGTGAATTATGTTAATCAGAATATACCCATTGTGACGTAAATTAATCCTTAGCGCTACTCACATGTCGCTGATTGTTTTTAATTGCAAAGTACTTAGTGACTACATATTTGCTAGCTAACCAATTGTTATTTTCTTATAAAAAATACTTTACTACGTATCGCACGCAATGACGCTGGCACATCCTAGAAATAATAGTTATTCATTTATGTGCTTAAATTTGACATTTCCACACAACTTATAAAAAAATTGCTGATTTTTTAGATATCTTATCCATAGAAAATGGTGATGTGTAACTGCATGATACAATAATAGGCTACTTGCATCAAATTAAAAAAATCAGGTCAAGCTAAAATTCTAAGACATTCTGTACAATTTTTGACCAGACATAATTTATGAGTGCGATAAAAAGAATGGCTAAAAATCATTTAAAAAAAACGAATTCCGCACGAATAGCAGAGGAGATGTTGTGAAAAAATAGAATCATAAACTAAAATAAATTAAAGAAAAGAAGAATAAATATAACAGTAAAAATAAAAATAAAGAGATAAATAAAAATAAGAGCATTAAAACACTCTGATCATCTTCTTATTAGTAGTGTATTTCAAAACACCACTCTTTCATGTTAAGGATTTCACTAAAAAGATCGTTTTTAAATTCTTCAGAAAAATTCAGTTTAGAGGAGTCATGTACTCTTTAAAAAAAGGGTTTGTCTCCTTTCAAATATTCATCTCTGAATACCATCAGCAAATTGGGACAAACTACTGGTCGGTGTTCGGTACAGTGCACATTTTGGAGGTGACGAACCAGAATTGACGTTGAGCGAATGTGGTTCTTATCTTGGGGATATTGCATTCAATGTTCGATGAGTAGCGCGCATGTCTTCGTTCATACATAGCACAAGTAAAACAGCAACTAAGTAAAAAAGGTTCGAGTTGTTTACAAAAACCGAATATTTTGTTGGAGTAAACCCTTTTTATAAAGGTTTTGTAATTTGCTTACCGCAGCCAATTCACGCGGTTCAAATGTGGGCGGTAGTAAACTAAGCAGGCGCCAAAATGGGTGTCACGTGATCTTTGTTTCCAGCCGTCGAAATCGTACCCGGGGCAAGTCTATTGATTCTAACGTCAGCGGTTTACTCGAACGAAGGCGGCTAGTAGGTAATCCAACTGGTAATCGTTCAAAGAGTGAAGAGATATTTGAGTTATGTCCCTTGACGGCCATAAAATTTTTTCGCCAATCTTTACCTATACGAGTAACGAGATATAAGGTTATCATAGTTTGCAAGAACATCGCCTGAAGTAGATATCGAACTTGAAGCCCGGGGCGCACAGCACGGGGGTGCGCAGACCCCGTGCCTTGTAAACCCACCGCAGGCGTACTATTTCTATATTACCGTCGTTATAATATCCCATAGTGTCCATACTCCGTGCAGGCTGGTCACGGTCGGTGACCGCGGTCACGGCTATATAGATTATTGTAACTGGCGAACACTATTGTTGGACGGAATGTTAAATTTTAATTTTAAGACGGTACCTACTCCGGTGCAGATGTTACGTGGCGGTTGGAATTTGATGGTAAAACTTTGGTGTTCGAACTGCAGGTAAAATTAAACTGGCATAATAATAATAATAATTAAAAAATACGTTTTGTTGTCAATAAGATATTTATTGACAACAAAATATATAATGTTAGCAATTGACAAAGAGGTCACTCACTGCTCATCTATAAATTCCGGAGCCCGGAGTGAGGCTGGTTTTCAGTAGTGCCTCTAGAAATCAAATAAAGTAAAAGTTACGTATCTTTCATAAAATCTCTACACATATTAAAATTTAAAAAAATATATTAAAATTTCAAAATACGGAAATCACATAATTTTTTTTTTAAATCACTAAAACAAGCATCCATTTCATTATTTATCAATGATGTTGTGTGGCTGACTGTGCAGTCAGCAACCATTCGCAGCAGAACTTCTTGAAGCACTGCAGCGATGTCGACCTTCGAATAGATAGTGGTATTTCATTCCAAAGATTTCTTGAGGAATAGCTGTACCTAACTACCCTCAAGTACAACAGTGGCTCGACGTTTGGGGAGAATAAGTAACACATTTGATATATTTAGATAAGTATTTCATTGTATTATTAGTGTTATAACTTATTACTACACATATTTAAAAAAAAAAAATTATTTTATTTAATTTCATCAAATTTAATTATTACAAGAAAAACATTAGACACTCATCTCCCTAGGACAGGCCTGTCTTGAGATGAGCGGCTTTACAATTTAATAATGATCAGTAAATACTAATAAGTAAATAATAATACATGAATAAAGAGTGGTAAATATTAATAAGTAAATGATAGTAAATATTAATAAGTAAATAATAGTAAATATTAACAAGTAAATATTATCAGTATAGTATAGTACTAGTATTAGTATTAGTATTAGTATAGTACTCTTACTTAATCTATTTTGTTTCTTTCTCCCTTTTACTGTTTTATGTAAGTATTTCTTCGCGTCTCACCATGTTCATCTACGGACTACGGACGAGTAGAGCAGAGCCAACATACTTATTAGAGCCACTTTTGTCGACCGTACGTATGTCCTAACAATTCTGGGATGTGGCATTTTACTAATCTCCTTCTATGCTAATGCTATGCAGGGACACTTGAGGGTTTAGAATCATTTATAACCATAGCTTCGTTGAACCAAAAAATTACCTTAACGCTGTCAAAAACAAACCACTGATCCAAAATGGCTGATAATGCTAACATATGATAAACATATGTGTACCAACATAACACAAAAAAAACGATAATCGAATGTACACAGTCCGCGAAAATTCAAAATTCTCCTTTTCTTTTGAACACTCTCGTATTTGGAGCGTTTTGGCGGGCTTTGAAAAATTGAAACTTTAAAAATTATTTTAACAATGAATACTAAATAGTATTTAAGTTGGAACGAGATTATTCATAAATTTAAAAACAAAATTGTACTAATTGTATTGTATTTTAATTATATTATTTTATTGTTGTTACCAAATGTTGACAATACCCCTTTGAAAGAACCAAAGGAAGGAAATAGGCATAGTTTCGGAAAGTTGCTGTTTAAATTGACGACGACAACCTGACATCTGTTGCATAACCAATGCTACCATTACAGTGTGTCGTATATCCGGAGAATCAACACTAACAAACTTATCGTATGCTGGGAGAGAAAGTACCAATGTTTTGGGTTTTGGATGCATGAAATCGGTTTGTGCATTCAATTTCCTCTACTTCACACCTGGCAAAACAGCGGAGTGAATGCATAGATGGGCAGAGAGTAATTATTTGTAAATAATACATAGAGATGCCCTAACACGCAAGGGGAAGAAATCACGATATGTGGGACTTTATTTATTTATTTAACGCCCATAGGGCTTTTACATAAAGTTTTACAAAGATATATTGCTACTACATAATTTCTCATTTAAATTTAAGAAAAAAGTATACGTATGTCAAATTGATCTCCTCAGTAGGAATAAACGTTTCAAATGGTACTAAAAATTATCCACATTTATTATTGGATGATTTACAGAACAGAATGCAATTTGGAGAGATGCGCATTCATAATATACACATTCGAATAAACAAATTTCTAGTTATATAATTAAAAATACACTTTGTATACACCACTTTCATTAAAATATATAAATATTTCGACATGTTTCGATAGCAATGCTATCATCCTCAGGAATAAATGAATACTAATAATTTATTCCCGAGGATGATAGCATTGCTATCGAAACATGTCAAAATATTTTAATGAAAGTGGTGTGTACAAAGTGTATTTTTAATTATATTATTAATAATGACTCCACAAAGTTATCAATCATTTGAAGAAATTATAAATTTCCATTTTTTTTTTACAGTAAGTCAATACATGAGACCCCGAGGGAAATAATTTCCCTCGAGGCCTATATCATCTTTGGGGATGCTGTGTGGAGGGTCTTTTAGAGGATAGGAAGGAGTGAACTTGGGTCTTGGAGAAACCCATGTTGTAGGATGGAGGAATTTTATATCAATTTTAAATGTGTGCCGATTCATACGACTTATCCGGTCACCCCAAGCTTTTACCAAAAGTCGTCAGGTTCTCATTTTTGTCAATTTCAACAATCCTTTGCCATACATCAGAGTTTATCATATGTACCTCATTTTCTTTTAAACATTTCACCGTTCGTCCTGGTAATAATTAAATTTAAATATAAAGTAATATTGGTGAAAACTTTCAACGCTCAGCGGTCATTAGCGCTTAGCGTTACTTGGCATTAGGAGTGTTTACGGCCTGAGCGTGTCGGCTCTGCCACATATCTGACGGAATGTCATCCATCAATGTCGAGACTATAATAATAATTCTGATAATAGGTAATACTGTTTTGCAAGTAACAACATCAAGAGAATGATTTTTTTATCATTTGTAATCTTCTCCCTTTTGGGGCTTGTTCGAATACCCCTGTATTCAAGATTTATTTACACCGCAAAGTTAAGAGGAACGGCTGTGCGGCCTGTTTCATACAAAATTTAATTTTGGATTTGAGGCCAAAATACTAACCTAAACATAATGATATTTATGTTAATCAAAGGGCATAGGGAAAATCTAGTACGAATAAGAAGTATTTAAAAAAAAAGTTGAACTTACAAAATGTAGGCCATTAAAAATTGTCGCGCAGAGGCAACGTTAGCAAAAAATACCCCAGTCTACCATGAAAATATAATGAAATATAAAATAAATAAAAAGTGTTAAAAATTACGATGGACTTTACGGATATGGATTTACGTTGGAACAAATTTGGCCTACATAATTTAAAATGTAGACCCGAAAAAACATTTTTTTAAAGATATATGCTTTTTTTATGTAATTGTATTGACATAGCAAATGAGATAATTACAAAAAAAATACCATAAAGCCGCAAATAATCTTCAAAGTTGCCTCTGAAATCATGAAAAATTGATTACTTTAATGGCCTATATTTCACAATTTAAAACAAAAATAAGCGAAATACTTCTAATCCGTACTAGATATGTACTATACTTTTAATTTTAAAAAAATATGATTGAGTTTAGGTGGGTATTTTGGCCTCAAATCCCAAATTAAGTTTTGTATGAAACAGGGCGCGCAGCCGTTCCTCTTAAGTGTGTCGAAAAGTATGTATAGCTTCGCTATTAATTGTAGATATTTGTTATTTTGGAACTACAAAATATCATTTTTATGGAATACCAAACTACTAACTTTGTCTTTCTATTTTCACATATTCGCGTTTGACAGTTCGTTTAAAATAAATAAGGCGAAACATCATAATTTATTTTGTAACATTTTTTTTTTTATTTATAATTTTGATCCGTGAAATTTATTTTGTTTTTTTTTTTTTTATATTTATCTAACGTCTAATAAATGGTTATTTCGATTCATAAAACGTTAAAAATACAAAAAAATCGACTTTTCATGTCTTTCTTGCAAAGCTTTAAGTAATAATAAAAGTTTATTAAAATATTTATTTATTTAATATCAACGGTATAAATATACCATGAACAATAATTACATGTCACAGTTAAATACAAGCATAATAATATAGTACAAGTAACTATCAAATGTTGCATTAGATCGTGCAATGGTATCAGAAAGTATATAAAGAATAAAAGTTCATGAAGGAAATAAAAATAAGAGATATGCGTTCATATAAAACATATAAGTAGGCTTAGGGTAAATTAAAATTGATTGAAAAGATATGATAGTATAACTTTCTATTACTAACTTCGTGTAATCTAGGTACAAGCGAGTGTTTGTAATGCTCAGTCCTGGTGTTGATAAATTTAAACAGGATTTTAGAACGTATAGCTCTCGTAGGTATATGAAATTGAATGAGGCTAATTAAATCAGGGCTATCTATACTACCATTTACAATTTTGAACATAAATATTAAGTCGGAAATAATTATTCGATCTGAGAGTTTTAGTAAATTTAGTTCTTTAATCGAGTAATTATAGTTAATGCTTTCAATAGGAATACCGAGTTTATAATTAATGTGTCTTGGGAATTTATGTTGAATTTTTTCGATTGAATTTAAATGTATTTTAAAATGGGGGGACCAGATCGAGGAGTTATATTCTACTTTTCAAATGAAGTTTTCATGATATGTTATGGAATCATTCCTTTGGGAGAGTTCCATTAACTTCTAAACACCGTTTGGTTAAAGTAAAACAAATACACTTGGACTATTGTGTTTTTCACACTTACTTTGATTTTTCTACAAGCCATCTTTGCGCTGCCATTTAAAACCTTTTAAACGATCGCAGCGCCCTCAATTTTTGTCTGCTTTTAAATGTCAGACTGCAGCTATCTAAGAGTATGGAATCCTAGTTATATGGTGGAATGTTAGGTAAGTTCTGACCTAAATTTAACCGATCTATTATGATCACAATGAACTCTGACTATCTCTGTTTATCTGAGTTGGACT